>WBNP01001217.1:425627-455390 GCA_013401095.1 Passerina amoena
CCTCTCCTCTCCTCTCCTCTCCTCTCCTCTCCTCTCCTCTTTTTTCTGTCTTCTTTCTTGAAAGTATTAAGGCTTAGACAAAAGAGGGATTGTCAAAGAATATTGTTGGATAAAGCTTTGTATCCCCTAGAACAAAGGAATGGAAAAGGAGAATAAAGAAAGGAAACACAACCTAGATGTGAAATGAAGGAACAGCAGGCACATTGCTGAAGCTGGCAGAGGACAAACAATAAAAATGCCATCTTTTGGCACCAGTGCCCCAAAGGTTGTTTTGTAACTGCTCCAGGGGACCAAATTGCTGAGCCATGATACAGTATTTGCTCAATTAAAACTAATAATAAGATGCATCTGTGGTGATATAAAAGCACATTGAGGTCTGATGACATCAGTGCCAAAAGAGACATATGGATACTCATGGTAGAGATTTTCTTTTCCCAAGTTAGTGTTAACGTGGCCACCAAGAGATTCTTAAGATGTTTCCCACTAGGCAGCATGAAAGACACTCCTGATAATACTCATGGCAGAAATTAGTTCAGCAGGCAAAAAAATTCAAGCAAGTAGGGTTGGAGTTTTATTTCCGTCTCTGGTAGTTCTTTTCTTGTACTGCTAACTCAAATTTCAGGTTTTAATTAGAGCAAGTGCTCAGTCAGAATTCATCTAAAACTGCAGTGCTGCAAAGCAGAAACCAAAAAATTGTGTAGCTTTCATCTGAACAGAAAAATCCCTTTATGTTGTCCAAAATTTGAGTGATTTGGCATACAATATTTGTATGTTTATGGTGTGTTTTTCAGACCAGGCTTGAGATTGTTTGTGCCTGAATTTACACAGCCAATTGAGTTTGTGCCATTTGCACAGCCACTGCACTAATCCTGTCTCACTGTCCTTACTTCTGTAGTGCTTGGGTCAGGGAAAGGCTGGGATATGGGTACAGACATAATATTTCTGGTGTCTGCAGGGGTGAAGTGGTACTGTGGTGATGCCTGCTTATTAACACTGTTTGCAGGCATTTGCTCTTTTCCATTCTGCTCCAGAAGAAAGACAAACAGGTCAGGTTAAACCATGGGTAAAAAGAAGTGGGAAACTGTTCACACACAAATATGTTGCCCTGGCTGGCCAATTTTGATATCTAAGGTTGTTTTTTTTTTTCTTTTTCCCTTGGAATCAAGAATTTTAAACTAATCATCTGTGATTTACACTCACCGGGCTGATTGTTCTGGAACAAAAAGGCTTTCCACAAGGAGATAAGCTTAGTGCCCTTCACCTCTCCTCCAAGCCACTATTTGTGCCCTAATCTCAACAAAGTAAGGCTAGGTCCACAGGATCAGAGTGCAAATATCAGACCCAAATCAGGCTTGTCAGCAAGAGTTCTCTTTCAGATGCTGTGTTTTACACAGAAACACATGGCTATGTGTTCTTCACAGTCCAGCTTTGTCACATTTATCTGTCATTTCACCTGATAGAACCTCAGATGTTGAACACCAGCTTTTTGAGGTAAAAAAAATCAAAAGGAGGTTCTGGGTATGTTTAAGGATCCATATGCATGGAATAGTTTTTAATCTAACCATTAACAGCTCTAATATATAACTAATGCAGTATTAATATAGTTAAAAATGCAAATGAATTAAATTTAAAGATGGCCCAAACAGAGAATTACACTGACATGATGATACCAATGTAATTATGATGGTATATTTTCCCACATAAACCCTTACTATTTTTTGTTTTTTTTTTTTTTTCAAATTTACATAAGAAACAAGTTCTGGAATAGATTTAAAACCAACACCTGCACAATATGCCTTTCCAGGAGTTCCATATCACATACACAAATGCCCTTTTCCCAGATTGCTTCATTTTATGTTGAAATTGCCTCTAAACAAGAAGAATGAAAGCCGAATTTCATTTCTGTATCTAGCAAGGCTTCTTTGTCAGAACTGTCACTAGTAAAACCTGACAATAATTTGCTTTTTTCATCAAAGGTTTGGAGCACAATCATCTCATGTTAAAATCAATAAAAATTTTATCATTGAATTGTAGTGAGGAAAACTCTCTCAAACCTCTAAATTCTAAGCTCTTTCATCTGCTTCTAATAGTGTTCATGGTATTATCTACCTAACAAATTCTTTCTTGAGAAGGGTGAATCCATATGGTCTAAAGTGTGTCTTGAGAGCTGTATAGTTCAAAAACATTCAGGTTTCTTGGAAGTTAATATGTGTGTTGTGAAGTAAAAAGCTCTGTAAGTTTAAATTTCTATATATTCCTATATTTTTTCATGTTAAATCACGAAAAGGAATACCAAAAATGGGGATGGGGGATGCATGTGAACTGACAGATCAAACAGATCATGAATTATTTAAGTAGAAAAAAATGGAGAGATAATTTTAGTCACTTACTGATTGCAGTTCAGTCTAATAAGAACTTGAAGAGCTTTTTGGTTTTGTTTTTGGTGTGTTTTGGGTTTTTGTTGTTGTTTTTCTTTGTTTTGTTTATTGTGAGACTTGGAAAATAAGAAAAGGTTCATAACAGATCCCACATTTCTTTGTATTTGTTTACAATCAGCCAAGTGATGCTATCAACATAATATTTTTGGACTTTAAATCTACTCAGCCACTATATAAATGGATTTGACATAGTGCATAGTCTGCTGCTAAGATTTATGGTGAGCATTTATTAAAGTATTAAGGAGCAATTAAGCTGTTCGGGGTTGTGCTACTATATATTTTGTTGCATATTTACCATAAAGGAATGCATAAACATAGTAAGCATTTCAGCAACTAAAATTAAAAATACTTTTTTTTCCCCTGATGCTTGCATTGCTTTGGAAATTCTTACATGACCAGATTGGGGGTAGGTGGCAGAGGAGGAAGGGGGAAGAAGCACGTTCTACTATGCTGGAATTTAAATTGAATTTATGTGGATTAAAATATTTGCTTTGATATGGATACCTTCAGTATTCAAGGCATTTAATGTCTTAAAATAATATGTGAATTAAATACTCTGAGCTATGCCCATAAAAAGATTTATGTTCCTAAACCTGAGATATTGGTCAGTTCTCCGTTTAGCTCCTATGTGGCCCTGGCAAATGCTCCTATTCCAATATTCCAACAGCACCTCCTTTTCCTCTTAGTAAAGTTCCTTGAGCACCTAAAAATCTGTTCCCTAGAGTAACTCAGTCTGCACCAAGCTAACCATCTAAGGATGAATTCATGCTTACACATTTCCTTGGGCAGGAAAATGATTCTTCTGCCTTATGTAGGGATCACCCACTCTGCCTTCAGCTGTGACGACTTGTGGGTGCCTAGGATAGCCTCCAAACATTAGAGAAGTGGGCATTACCACCTCCTTTCCTGCAGCACCCACCGGTTCTTCAGCAATCTGAGGTTCAGAGACTTCCTGAATTGAATTTTGTCTTGTATTAAAGAGCTCTGGATGTACATGTTTTTCTTCCAGACTTTTTAAAAAAGCTTTTGAAGAGTTTCAGCACTCAAAATACTAGAGTTAAACTATTGCACAGATTGAAAAGTTGTTGTATCAAGGAGTATTTCTGTTCATTCATTTGAACCTTCTATGATGATCTTTTTTTCTTTTTTGTTTTTCTTTAGAGATGAGTCTTATTCATGTTTTCCATGCCACCTCCAATTTTACCTTCAGCATGTTCTCTGCTCATCCTTCTCATCGAGATAGAAAACTATAAATTATATATTTTTTCATCATACAAAATCCATACTGTATCTTTGAACATCACTTCCAGACTTCCCTGTATCTTCTCCATTTTAGCATATTCATTTGAAATAGAAAGGCTAAAACTGAGCAGGTATTCCAGATTCACATGTACCATGGATTTAGCTATGGCATACCAAGGCTTCCTCTTTTGATTTCTGTTCCTTTTGAAATAGTTCCTGGTCTTCTATTTCCCTTCTAAATAATTATTCATAGCTCTATACTTTCTGGAATTTATTATTATAAATCCATATCACAATCATAAATAATAATAATTTGTTTAGATCCCACTTATCTACAAGTAAACTAAGAATATAATTTTCTCTATATGCATTGCTTAATGTTTATTAATATTTAATTTTTTCTGCTCTTTTGTTATGAAGTTACTCAGTATTATGATGTCCTACTTTGCAGCAGACCATCATATTTCTTTCCTTTAGAAATTTATTTGTTACTGTAACTTGGCCTCCTCCCTCATTTCATCTCCTTTTCTGATTAATTTGTGATTATGTGAAACAACACAGATACCAATGCAGAGCCACATGTGAGGTGATCCTCTGCTTTAAAAACTGACTGCTCTCACCATATTTCCTATGTTACAGAATTTTTATCCATGTGAAAATGTTTCTTTTCATTTAGACAGCCTAATTTCTTTAAGAGGCTTTGATGAAAGACTTTGTAAAATGTTATTTTAAAATCAAAGCAGGCTACACCAGCTAAATGTCTCTTGCCAATATGCTTATCAACTTGTTCAATGAATTTCACTGGATTTTTGTGATGTGAGTCATGCTGATTCTTCACCAATATATAACTTGTAATCCATGTGGCCCTTTAATTTCATTTTTAGAAAGCATTCTATCAATTTACATGATAAAGATATCAGATTTATCCATGTGCAGATAAGTTTAGGAGCCTAGGAGGCCAGGGAAGGACAGACCTTGAAAGCATGGCATTGTGATGTTAAAGCCCTTTGTGAAATTAAGCAATATTTGCAGGAAATAAAAATCATAAAGGATATACAGATATTTTTAAGCAGAAAGAAAGTTTTGATGCTGATCTCTCAGGATAATTCATAATTCAGACTTTTCATACTAGGACCTTAACTGGTTATTAATATTCTAACTGCCTAAATTTGCTTTCTCTATCATTCCCTATATGAAAGTTATGTATTATCTTGTCTTCTTGGCTGCTAAGCAACTGTAATAATGCCTCTGACAGTCAGCCTAACAGATAGCCCTGACTGCTGTTTGCTTAGTCTACTGGTGGTAATAGCACATGAATGTAAATAGGAGATGGTAGCAATGGCAAGAACAGAACAAATGTCGCTGAAACTGATGAGAAATCTAAAGTTAAAGCTTAGGCTGTATAGGTAGCTTGGAGAGTTTCATGACAAGGTCTGAAATTGAAGGAAGAGAAGCGATCACTGTTGTGGGAGTGAGCTGGCAACTCATTAATTGTGAATTAATTTCTGTATTTAACAGCTTATAAGCAGTGTTAATCATATTAGTGTCTGAGTTCTTATAATCAGCAGTGGATTTATTCTCAAATCATCTGAGTTACATCAGAAGCATTATTTCCTTTGATTTACTGAGACACAAAAAGACATGTAGATCTTGCTTAATTTAGCACCTATGTAAACCTCAGTGAGTGAAGAATTAAGATCTTAAAATCCATCCCCACCAAAAAGAGAATATTTAAAATATTAAATATTATTATTTTGCATAAATGTGGGTTTTTTGGGTGGGACTTTGGTAAGGATTTTGTTTTTCATTGCTTTCAGATGATTAAACTTCAATCTCATGACACAGATTTTGAAGTATCTATCTACAACACTAATTACATTCTTTTCTTGTGAATAATTTTCTTATTTTGATGGCCAAGGCTTTCTTCAACATGAGGCAAAGTTGACAAAACTTCAGCATTACCTTTTGCTTTTTTAAACCACAAAACTCCATCCATACACAAAAATTCCAGCAAATTTCATTCGAATAGAAATTATTAAGACTTCAAAGTTGTAAACTAAATTCTTTACAGTGTCTCTTCAAAAGGGAAACTTTTGTGTGACCACACCGCACCAAAGAGCAAGAGTTGTTCTCAAGTGTCAAATGATTGCCCAGTTGCTGACACCAATACCATGCTAGTTCTTGTTACCTATTTCTTACCACTGAAATGAACCTACTTGTTTATAAACATCTGAAGCCCTATTGGATGGTAACAAATTTTGTCTAATAATCTAGTACTTAGCATGTTATAAGAACAGTTTTCTTCTTCTGAGTGTTTTGCTAACTTTACCAGAAGAAGCTAAAATTAGAAAGAATGACCTCAAGGTCAAATGCTCTTTTCAGTGAAAACAAATTCTCAAAAAAAAGTCAAAGAGCACTAAAATCAATTAAGAAAGTACAAGGTGCTAATGGAACAAAGGTAAGACTTCTTCCTACAGAATATAAACTAAACCTGGCAAAGGAGATCAAAAGCATGAAGTACATAAAGGTGGGAACATGCTATTGAAATACTCTGTGTGTTACTTGTGGTTCGTTTGCTACCTTAGTGTCTGATTTTAAACAATAGTTTTATCCAATTTCTGTCTCATACTTCTACCTGTCTTTTGACAAAAAATCTTGCAATCTTCCTATTTGCAGTAGGAGCACAGTATGTCTGTCTATACACTTACAGTAGTACAAGGATTTGTTTTTTAAATAGGTCATGTTAAAATTTGGTATTAGTGCTCCGAACAAAAATTAAAGGGCAGGAAAAATCTTCATGTTTCAAAAGGTTATTTCTGACTAATACTGTCAATATTGATGTTAAAAACGTTACATTCTTATATACATTAATTTTATTACAACAAGTACACCAGAACGTTTTTAAAATTACAGTGCAGGTGCATACTTTTAAAATTTGTGACTTTGAACTACAGATACAATATCATTTCAGTAAAACTGCTTGGCAGATCAGTTTGTTATATTCTTCACGTCATAACATCTGACATGCTGTTTTACATGTTTTAGAAAATGAAAATTTCTAGACATACATTATTGGAGAGCAAGTTGAAAGTAATCAATCATTGAATGTAATTAGGAAGTCCATGCAACACGACAATTTCCAAGGTACAAAACTTGACAGAAGCATGTCAAATCTTTCTAACAGGTACTGCTAATACTCAACAGAGTTGTTAAGGAAGCCCACTAGACAGAATAAAGAGGAATGGTTGGCAATACGAATGGAGGAAAATTTAGAACACTTCATATTAAGTGTTGTTTTCAGCAATGAAGGCTGGGATAGTCAAAAACTTCACTGATATTTACAGGAAGTTGAATATACGTATGTGCATGATCTTTAATAAAACAGATTATTGTAATTCTTACAAAAATTATCATCCACTCTTTACATAAATGACATTGGAAAAACTAGAAGTCATTCCAGCAAAACAGATTAGAATACCTCAATAAATGAAAACATCACTTATGGAGAAAGTGCTAGGTTGCCAAAAATAACCCCATAGAGCCTGTTTTATGCAAGGTGCTGGACTGGTCTGGAGCAAAATTAAATGTAGTAAAGGCAACAGAATCTGAGGTGCTGAATAGCTGGAGAGGTAAAATCTATCTGGCCCCATCTGACAGCAACTGATATTCCAGATGTTGTATAGCCTTACTGTGCAAATCAAGTCATCTTATTCCAGTTACATATTAAAAATATAAGATACTAGATGCCTCAGCATTGGTCCTGAATACTGCTACAAGATTCATTTTATTTTGTATACATGAAAAGGATGAAAGGTGGGTTTTTTTTTCCCCTAAACTACTCAGGTTTCTGTCTAAGACTCAATGACTAATACGAAAATATACTAGATAGACTTTACTGAAAATTTATCTTCAGAATATTTCTTTGTAGGAAAAGAGTAGGTTTAGCAAAGTAACAAAAGTCTTCATGGAAATGTTTTCTAGAATTGAGCTGGAAATGATTTCTACTTCAGAATGGATTGGTGATTATAGCACTCAATTGAATTTAAAGCTATCCTTTGCCTCACCCCACTTCTTCCTGACTCAGCTAATAGTCACAGCCTGTGTTTCAAATCACCCCTGGCAGATGCCCTAAACTCTCCCTTCTTCCAGTCCAGGTTATCAACCATTCTAATGTGCTTATTCTTTTTTTAAGAGAAACAGTTTCTTAAACCTAAGGTTTGCACAAATTAAACTTCTTCCTTAACTTTTTGCAGGCTGTATGAAATGGGGAAAGATGCATCTGGGATTACCCAGTGTCCAGTTCCAGTGTTCCACTGGAACACTCAGTGCTCACCTGCAACATTTTCTTCTGCTGCTCTGTTTGTCTATAGCAGGGAGAGAAAACTTCAGAACTAATTTAGGGGTATTTATTTTTAGACAGCTACTGACAGACAGAAATGCTCACATGAAATAGCAGACTTCATACAAAATGGTGAAAAATAACAATGGGAACAATTAAATTACAAAACAAAAAAAAACCCAAAATGCTCACACAATATAGGAAAGATATGAAAACAAGAAATGTTTCATTTTTTCTATTTTTAAAAAACCAAAGCTGATGCAACAGATCAAGCTCTAGTGCACTTTGCTCAGTGCCAGAACTACGAAAAGTAAAAATGGATTCATGTAAATTTTCAGCCTCCAGGTTCTCACTCCTGGGCTACTACACTCACCAATGATTAGTTCAGAAACTTGGCAGACAGTAGCACTTTGCCTGCAACTCTGCCAGTGGGAATTACTCAAGCATAGAGAATAATCTCAGATAAAGCAGCTGTGAGGAAAAGTCACAGACAGAAAGCCTTTTAGGGACATACAGCTGAATTCTTAGTTCTTGTCATTTAGCTAGCACATCACAACATGAGTAAAGAAAAAAAAAAAAAAAAAAATATAAAAAAATAAACACATATAAAAGTTAGTGTGGATAGTATGTTATTTGTGTTGGGTTTTTCTATCCTTGAAAAAAAAGTCTAAGTTGTATTTCTAAGCAATGATTCTAAGGCATCACAGGAGACTATTTTTAGGAGACTATTTTTAGGTTATACCCTCAGTAGTGGAAATCTATATTTTCTATGGAGCTATGATGAAAATTTTTGTTTATAATCTGGCCCCTTTTTTTTAAAAGTTATACTCAAATAGCCAAAATAATATAAGGATTACACATGAAGTGTTTCCAGACAGACAGTAAACAGAGTTCAAGCTGATTTTGGTGCATTCACTCCATCTAGAGAATATTTCCTCTGGCATTTCCTACGAGAAAGAGATTGACAGAGTCAGAACTCAGCATGAGAGGGAAATTTTTGAATTCTCTTGCATTCTGGAGATCATGTAGGTTAAACACTATCTTAAGATGTTGTGCATGTAGCACAGCCAGACTATGAAGCACAGAGATCAGAGGTGACTTCACCCCATGTGAGCTGAATGTAAAGGAAAGCAATAACGTCTGAAAATTTAGGTTGAAGTGCGCGGTTATAGTACGCATTGCTACAGCTTTAAGGAGGAAGGGAAGGTAGAGAAATTGATAGAGCTATTAACTTTTGTCTCTTCATGTGTTCTCAAAGACCATATGCTCTCATGCAGTTAAAAACAGCTTCCTAACAACGTTAGTATCAAGGTGACTTTGATTCTAGCTGCCCCAGTCCTCTGTGGTTGCTTTCTGCAGCGCTTTAAACCAATAGGGATCTGTGACATTATTTATTAGAGAAACCACTGTTCTTTCGATTCTTCAGATCTTTGGGAAGATAGTTCAAAGCTGTCAATCCCTTTAAGGGAGAAATTTAGAAAGGTAAAAAGAAAAAACAACTTACCCAGGGAGTGATAGGAAGAAAGTAGATGTCAGGGCTCTTCCTTGAATCATGCAAGGCATGGATAATTTAGCACACCTGCTATTTCCCACAGAATAAGACAAGTAATTAGGTACATATCCATGTGCAAATTTGAGATGTAGGAATCCACTCACTGCTTCTTTGTGGCTTCTAAAAACATCATGAAAGCTTCTTATGCTCGTTGACAGTACTTCTCCCAGTTCAGAGGCCATTGCACTACCTGTGCCTATAGATTGTGTCATTCAATCAATAAGGAAGCCTTTGCATGCAGTTCCTTTAACTCTGGCACCTGTTAAGTGGGGCTGATGTGCTTACTGGAATATCTGTTCCCATAATTATCTGTGCTTACTTAACTTGTATTACATGATTCCATTAACTCTTAGCAAATATCTTCACCAAGGCACAATGAAACAGTGAATTTTCACAAAGTTCAGAAGAGCATGTGAGATGTCGCAATAAAGCAACCAGTAAATATGTCTTTTCTCCTTAGTAATATTTAGTACTTGAGGAGAAGGATGGAATGCTTTAATGTAAAAATAGAAACTCTTGTTTTTCAAAGCATGACATTTTTGCTTTTGCTTGCTGTCCAAATACTTCTCACTGAAAAGTGCCAGTGGCCTAAGCACTCTACCTCATAACTTTTTAATACTTTCCTTGGTATCACACAACATCTAATGATTGAGAGTAATTTTTAAAGAGTGGCTTTATTAACAGTTTCATTTGATGAAAGGAAAGAGGGATAGTGTTCCTTGTTTCTACCTAAAATGATTAGGATCAAAACTAATTTTCAGCATTCATAATGCTCATAATTCAATATATACAGACTATTTTTGGATTAATAAAATTTAAAAATGCTAATAGGAGATAATTGTGGCTTTGCCAGAATATTATTATGCCTAAGATGCTCCAGTTCTGTTTCTCCATAGCACGCTGAGAACCTACTGGCTTGCCTTGCTCTTTTGCATAAGCAGAAAGCTTAGCCTACAGCATTTTATTTCCTTTTACCATTATCAACAAGAGCATAGCTATAAATATTAACCTTCCTGAAATACATTTGTTGCAGAAACATAACTGAGAAACTTCCCTCTCATCTTATGTTATGTTATTACTTGCTTTCTGCACCAGATATTCTTCTGCCTGTGAGACTGTTCTTGTTTGGGGAGGCATAGAGGACCTCACAGAGTCTGATAGGAAGGTGATCAAAGATAGGGAGGGGGTTCATATCAAAGAGTTTCAAGATAGTCAGTGGCCAAGACCTTAGTATTTTCTCTCTTTTTAGAAAAAGACTTATTTTATTCTACATATACAATGAAGCTACTGTGGTAAGTGCAGGGATGATGAATGTTAAATTACAGATAGCAGCTTCAAGCTTCTATTAAATATCACTCAGTTTGTATCAGCCTCTTCAAAGGTTTCAAAAGAACATAGCTATAGGATCCTCAATTATCTTGCTCAGGAAGACTTTCCCTCTTTTCTGTACAAAGTTCCTGGTTAAGAATATTTAAGGCAACAGTGACAAGCTAAATATCATATAATGTGTCAGAGCTGTGCTGTCTTATCCGAGCCCATCAAGAAGGGAATCACTCCAGTGTCTCTGGCAGACCAAGGTGTGCTGTCAGAGCATTGTGAGCACACAGGCTCAATGCAGCAGAGCAAAGGCAGAGGTGTTTTGGCAGCACTTGCTGTGCCAAACCAGTCGGGTGCTCACCAGCTTGTGCCCTTGCAGACAAACAGAATCTCCCTGCAGCATTTTAGGGGTAGCATGGTGTGGCAGAGCAGAGTACAGCATAGCCCCAGCTTAGAACCTCCAAAGCAGCCAAAATCTAAAATTGTTGAACCTGAAGGCTTCAGCAAGAGAAGCCAGGGACCACAGTCCTGTTGAGGGCAGAAGTTTGATAGAAAGGCAGTCTTTTGGCACAAGGTTCTTAACCTAAAGCTTGGTTCAAAAAGCCCTTCAGCCCCACCCACTCTGGCCAAAGTAACTCCCAAGGAAATGGATGAGTGCATTGCACTCAGGTATTGACAGGTTTTTGGCACAGAAGATTTGTTCAGAGCCTTCCAGAGTTTCTGTCAGGACCTTGGTAATGTTGAAATTGGGCTTGTTAAATATTTGATTTTCAGGAATCTGCATTCTCCGACAGATGATGTTTCAGCTGAAGAATTTCTGTTGGATTCTGACAAACTTTACCATACTTGGCATATTTGACCTTTCAGCAGCTCTCCTACTAGTTCTGACACATACACCTCAACACAGTGCCCTGAAGTACTTAATTTTTACTAGCAAATATTTGTCCCTTTATAGTGAGAGATGGTAACATAGCATTTAAAATCACAGTCTGCTCTTACTCACAGTATACCTCTGCTCAGTTTAAGTGTACATCATTTAATTTTCACCATTACACACCAGGAGTGGATTGGGACATCAATCCCAATTCATGAATTTTCTCAGATGATAAAAACCAGGGAGATTTTTTTTTTTTTTGCAAAATATAAATATTATCTGCAAATATTCATCTTGGTTTTTAATGTGGTTTGAAAAAACAGTAGCGACAACTTGGCATTGAAATAAATTTAATTTTGTTTCCAATTAAGCAAAAATGAGTACAGAAATTCAATAAAAGCAAGCAGTAACTGGAGGATTGAGTCAGTTACCTTTTTCTATTATACTATAATCGTGTTATATAGAGAGGCTTTCATGACCTTTAGAGCCACTTGAGAATCTAACAAACAGCATCAGGTCCACTCTGTCAGCAGCCAAGATTTTTATCAATGTAGTACTGTTACTGCCAGTAAGATTTTGGGCTTTTATATGTCATTTTGTTTTAATCTAGAATTTTAAAATGTTCTACCTTTTATTTTTATACCATACACTAAGCTGTTGCTTAGCAAAGTAACTGCAACATTCAATATATATATAGTGCATGGACTTATGCCACTACCCTCATCTTGTTTCCATGGTTTTCTCTGGTTCTCCACACATCTAGTCTGTTTTTAAATCGGGTGTTATACATATCTTTGGGAGGAGGAATTATCAGGCAGTGGCAAACAGACCCTGAAAGAGCTGGGGCCTTCAGATGATATTGTTCCTTGTTTAATTTGGGATAACCAGCTAAAAGACTGGGAATCTGGATGCTAGGGGTCTATTTAGGCTTCTGTCACTAAGGTATTCTATGAACTGAGGCAAATCACTCTACTTTATTAAAAAATGTCATAAGGCTTTTGCAGAGCCACCAGCAAAACCACACTTCTTCATGCATATTTCTGGTGAATTATTTTCTTTTCTTGTAGAAATTGGTTTTTGAAAATAGTTGGTTTTCATTTGTTTGGTAGAGGCAAAAATGAAATGCCTTTTCCTGCCAAAAAGTTGGCTTGAAACTGAAAAAAACCCCACTTTATTTCCCAGTAAAAAGGAACTTAAAGAAAAAAAAAAAAGAGCAAGGTATTGAATAAATCATTTTCTGCTAGAGAAAAGGTGCTTTGGAGGAAATATTTATCAGTTCTGGTACTGTATGTCTGAGATACTTTACCAAAATAGGCAGCCTAAAATGAAATGTGCCAGATGGGAGATGGGATAAATTATGCTAGAAGTAAATTAGTCTTCTATTGTGTTATTGTTCAATGCTTAGGGAAAGAAAAGATTTAATGGTCCAACTGATCTCTAAGATTCTCTCTACTAACTTCCAAATTTGTTATAATATTTACTTCTAGCTTGCAGAAACATGAAAACCACCAATGAACATTTGTAGACAAGGTATAATAAAAATTCAGGTAGTCAATTTACATTTGGGCAAACAGTTTTCAAATATCAGAAATGCAGAAAACACGACCAAAAAATCTGCTAAAGTAAATAATCAATTGATCAGGAGTTGTCAAGTTTCTCATATTTTAAGTTACAACAAAAAGTTGAAAAGATTTAAGGGGAAGAATTTTCCTACATTTCTGCCTGTGCCTGTAATCCTGGCCCGCACTGGGGACAGATATCAGTGCATGACATCTAGTGGTAGATGAAAGAGATCCATCGATCTGTGCTATCAAGGGAAGACTCTTAAATTACTGCAGCCACCTGTACCCAGCAAAAGCAAAAATTACTCCTAATTTAAACCAGGTGATCATATAAGAGAAATCCATTATTTAAGCAACCCCAGACAATACATCCAGACTGCACTGGAGAATCCATTTCAAGATGTTGGTCAGCATTCACAGCTGAGGGAAATATTTTAGCTTTCTGAATTCCCTTCACTGTTTTTTTTTTGTTTGTTTGTTTGTTTGTTTCTTCCTCCCCTTCACTTTCCTTTTCCCTCCTGGCTAACAAACACAGTTCCTAAAAATAGTTTGATGTGTCTTTTCAGAACTACCTTTCTGAAAAATTGATACTTTACTAAGAAATATTTTTCCAGAGGTTTTTTTAATTTTTCTAAAAATAAGACTTCCCTAAATGAGAAAAAAAACACAACAAAACAAAAACAACAGCAAAATCCCAGCCATAACTACAACAACAAAAGCTTAAAAACCTCCAGTTCCTAAGTGAAACTTCTTTCTCAATCCTGCAGCAAGGCACTATAAGATCAAAATGGGGAATATGGAAGAGTTTTTAATCTGGAAAAAATAATGCTCATAAAGCACCAGATTCTCTTATTTCAAATCAGGTTCCAGATGATTTGGCCTGATAACAGAATGTTAAAGTGAAACTCTCAGCCCAAAATATTAAAATCAGCAAGTGTTGACAATTGCAACCCGGATTTTTTGTTAAATAAATCCTTGAGAATTCATAATTGGATAGTGCCAGTTGTGCCACTCCAAGTCAGCAAGTATACCTGTCTCCCATGTGTTTCTCTAATATAAAGTGCATCTCAGCTATTGCAAAGTTTGAATATTTGGAAAACAGTATGTCAGCCACTGGGTGGGAATGACATATTTTTTTTTTCCTTTGGACATTTTCATGCTAGTCCTGATTTATTCTGCCGTATTAAACAACCATAAAATGGAAAATATTTGTGATAGAATGTCCAGCCTTGGAGGTGTATTGGCTGCTTTCCACTGAGAGCAATGAAGCCCAGAACATGGAAGGTTTAGCAGGTATAAGAACCTTGTGGTGTTGCAGCCCTGTGTAAGGAGGGGGAGAAATCAGGGCTGAGCTGGGCTGATGGAGGGAGGCAGTTGAAACTCAGCTGTTATTCAGACAAACGTCTATATAAATAGACATGGGCATGAATCTGAATTATCATTCTGAACTCTACCTCCTGGACCATATAGCAGTAATAACCATTAACCTTTTCTAAGGTCTGAATACAGAGATCATCCATTTAACATAATGGCAAAGACATCACAGGGACAGAATGCAGCACATAAAGAACAGAAATGAACTGTGAAAGGACAGTGCAGAGAGGAATTTCTACTCAGCCTACTTCAGTAACAATGACCTTTGCAGAGTCCTTAGTTTTACTGAGAGTTCATACAGCTGCTGAAGAAACATACAGAAATATTTGTTATATAATGTGAAACCATAATACAGCATGAGTTACTTTTGGCAAGCAGTAATGTCTAATTATGCTGCAATCAGTGTGTCTTTTGAATCACACTTCTTCTAGTACCTCTGCAAGACAGCACTAAAAACTCTTTATGATGATCTGTTTAGAAAGGGGCAGATATGATAAAAATAGTAAAAAGATGACCTTTTATACAGAGCTACTGTTGGAATTGTTGCCATTACCCATTTGAAGGATGGGGAATTACAGCAAGACTGGGTAAAGAGGAACAACAAACTGGTAACTCTAGATGTAAAATAGGCCAGAAAATGCTTGTTCCTGTAGTTCCTCCCAATTTTCCTTCCTTGATGCAACACCCATCCCTCCCATTTGAATGCTCTCTCTCTCTCTCTCTCTCAGTCTCCACGGTAACAGCAGCGCTGGGATTTTGCTGCTGTTACTGCATGCCTTGGATGCTTCCTTTGCACAGGGAACCCTCATCCAGCCCTGCTGGGGCTTGGATGTTACAGCATCACCCACAGCAACTCTCCACATATCCACAGGGCCAACAGCTGTAAGACACCCTGGGCTGCAGTATCAGGTGTACTGTATTTTTTTTGGGCTGTGGGTGGTTTATGCTGACTGGTGCTGAGGGCAAAGGCAGGAGCTTTCTAACACTTGTGAGTTAGGCAGAGGGATTAAATGCATGGAGGTTCATTTGTGCAGGGAGCTACCAAGTCAAGAACAAGTGCACCATATAATGAGACCCTAGAGACAGGAGTGTCCGCCTTTTGAACCTGGGAGAAGAGGTACACTGATGATGAAGATGTGGCTTGAAGTGTCTCCAGGCAGTAGTCATACTACTAACTGCAGCAATCTACAAATCCCCGAAGATACACAAGTCAGCTCTGATGACCACGAAAGTCAAGTGTACAGAGACACAATCTTTCCATTTTAGGCTTTTGATGGAAGAAGGAGCTAAACATGTGCAAAGGAAATAAAAGCCTTCTGTTTCACCAGATCTCATGGAAACTGATGATAACACCAAATCTCAAACACTGGATCTAAGAACTTAAGTAATGCTAGCTGGAATTCCAAATTCTGGTTTTTATGACATAATAATAGCAATAATAATAACAACAGCATTTTTCATTCATAACTTCGATATAACATTTTGTCCTACAGCTGTGTATCCACAGTCATCACTGAAATAAATTTAGCTCAGGGATAAATGTTGGCAAACAAACAGATCAGGGAAAATCAGCATGCAGCCCAGCAAGAGAAACAAAGACAAATTTTGGTCAAGGACTTAGGGACAAATCCTGCTGGCAGTGAAACTGCTGTAGACTATTTAATGTCCATGCAGCATAGAAAGACCAATGTGCAGTAAATGCCGTGGCATTCCATTTATTTGCTCCATATACGCTGTTTAAATGTTTACCATGAAATACAATCTTTCCAACAGCGCTCTTTTTCATTCACCATACCAGTGCAGGGATTTTTTTTTGTTCATTTGCACATCAATCATCCACATCATCCTTTTAGCTACTCCTCACATAAAGCTTTAGATCTTTTTAGTTGTTTTCTTACAAAAAGATGTCCAGTCAGTCAGCAAAGGTCACTAACTAGCCTATCTACTACCTCTATTCCCCTATTTCTACTGTGACACCTATTATTAAAAACAAGTTAGGAGTGTCTTGTGCCTAAAGAGCTAGGTTGATATCTAATGCACATGTTCAAAATAAGATTTGTCTCAAAATCTTCATATGAGAGCTGTTCATGTAATCAGGTTTCCGTTAGTGTTAAATCTCTCTTGTATGTTTCATCCACTTATTCTCATTACACTCTTGAGCTGCATGTTATAATTAGTGTTAAATAATCTTCCTGAGTCAAGTGATGTCCTTTGATAAGTTTATAATTCTATTAAGCTCAATCCTAATGAAAGCATTAGTGTGTAAATACATCTTTTAATTCATCATCAGAGTTAATTCAATGTATGGATAGTGATGAAGGGGTTTTTTTCCACTTTTTTTCTTTAGTTATTTTTTTAAACTTAGAGTTTTTATTTTTTTTTTGTGAATTAGATCATTAGAGAAGTATATCACTCAAGTTTAAATGACATCTAACAAAAGCAGTTGAGATTTGAATAAGTAAATTCAAACAAAAAAACAGAGAACAGGAGAGATGGACTTCACTGATGTATGTGTGCCCACTGGAGAGTAGTTTGACTGTGAACAGGGGTATAGTGAGCCTGGGCTGTGGCATGAAATAAGAAATAAAATCTAAAAGGGAAAAAAAAAGGAAAAAAAGAAAAGCAGGAACCCCTGCAGCCATTGCATTTGACTTTCTAATAATGTCAGTTTCAGAGGAGAGGAGAGATGGAAATGAGAAAGGGTGCACTTGCAATGCAGTCATTCTTGCTGTCATTGCCTTTATGGCTTTTCAGCAGGCCACAAAAGGCCAATCCACTAGAATATGGATGAGACACAGTCATGGCCCCACCAAATAAGTAGGAGGCAGGAAACCTCCCTGTTTGGATCCTAATAGCTTTTTCTGGCTCAGTAATCTCTCACTATAAAAGGAAAATAAGACAAGACAAACAAAAAATGATCCTCACTCCTCATATCCTGTGTGTGTTTGCTTTTCTTTGATAATTGTTCTGAAGGGCTTCAGAGAACTGGAAGATTAATAGTCTACAGGGATTTGGTGAAGTAAACCACTCTGAGAGGGAGTTTTATTCCCATCAACTCATCCTCTGTATTGAATATGCAATATTGTTAGTCTCATTATGTGTGGAAAGGTCTGACAGAGAGGCATAGGGAATAAAGACATTAAAGGAACCAACAATTTAACAATTGATGTTTTCCACTATTATGTATCTGAACTTCCTTAGGAGAAAAGACAGGTGCACTGGGAGGAGATATTTTAGTTGACACTACCCTCATATTGAAGCCATATCTACTCTCCCTTTCTTATCAATTAAACTAAAGACAGCTTGCACTGAATTCAGTTGCGATCTTTGAGTTAACATGACAGATTACCAAACCCATATTTATGATTCTGATACATCATTCTGTTGCTCTCAGGATTTCCACAGAGTTCAGAAATCATAAATCACAGCAGAAATTTCAGCTGGCAGAGGAGAGCTTTGTGTTCCTTGGCAGACCACTCTTAAGAGTACCTCAAGAAAACTCACTCTGGAATCAATAATGCAGCCACGTGCTGGAATTGTTTTACTTATGAAGACTTTTTTGATGGAGTTAGAGAAAGTTCTTTGCAGCTGTTTAAATGTGTATTGTAGCATGCAGATGTGCCAGCTCAGTAGAAGGTACCTGAGGGATCCGTATGGGATCCATGCTCTGAGCGGGTGCGGAGGTCCACGGATACTCTGCAGGTGACCAGGGATCCTCTGCAGGCAGTGCTGACTCAGGAAACATGAAGACAAGCTTTCCTCCAGCCCACCTGCTCCTGTTGACAAGAAGATAATTGTATACTAATTGCAACTTCAGCTAATTAATTCTGTCATGAAAGTATCCAAATGTTACTAGTCCCATTAAGGTCAAGGGAAAATGTGGACAGCAAGTTTAGGTAATTTGGACCAAGGCCATTTCAGAATGTTAGAGCAATGTTTATGACACAAAATACTCTGCTAGATCATGTCAGCTTTTAGTCTCTGCTGCTGGCAGCGTTATGGGCTAACAGAAAGCAGAAATGACAGATCTACAAACTAGACTAAATTAAGTGTGCATGTAAAAAACAACCACCGCTCGAGATACATGTGATTTAAACCCTGTATATACTTCAATGATATTTATTTCATTACACAAAAATCTTTGTGCCTGTGAAAGGCAGAAATATTGCTTGACGTAGGACTTCAGCTAATATTACTGTCAGAAAATCAGTTAGGATTTTTTCTTGACATAGTTTCTTTTGTATCTCTAAATTATTTGAGAGAAGATAGTATTTTGGGGGATTTTTACCTTGATAATCAAGAAGATAGCAATATTAGAATAAATGAATCTTTGGCATTGCACACTACCCTTGGATATTTGGATTATACATTTGGACAAGGAGGATTAAGTTGTTTGACAAAATGTTTTTCTTGGACAATGTGAACTCAAGGTGATTTCTGAAGGATGAGAGTCAAAATAATCTAACTTAATTCTAGAGAAATTAAACTGGGAAGATTGGTCTATATTTTTAAAAAGTATTCTGCAGTGCTATTATGTTCACTGTCTGAAACTAAGAGGACTTACTACTATCTACATGGCACAACTTCAGGCTAAAAATGTGACTTTTGAATTTAATATACAGGTCTTTAGTTCAGCCTAAACTTTGCACAGTATATATTCATTGTGTTAAATATGAAATAAAATCTTTAGCGTCTAATTCTGACTATTCCATTTTCAGAAGGAAAAGAAGCAGCATAGCATTTTTTCCTAATGCACTCAGCGCAAGGCAGAGGTGGAACAGAAGCTACTTATTCACTCTTTCAGCAATAATTCTCTTACCAACAGCATTGCAAACCATAATCTGATTCTCAAGTCATCTTTAATGAGGTTGTATACACGTGTTACTATGTTCTAGAAAGACATGCTTTGAACCACTAGTCAGTAGTGTCTTTATCACCATCTGTTTATACTTGATGTTTTGGTTTTGTTCTTGTTTTATCTCCTTATTTCTGATACAAGTTAGGTTATTATACCCCTCCCTCCCTCCCTCTCTCCCTCCCTCCCTCCTTCCCTTCCTTCCTTCCTTCCTTCCTTCCTTCCTTCCTTCCTTCCTTCCTTCCTTCCTTCCTTCCTTCCTTCCTTCCTTCCTTCCTTCCTTCCTTCCTTCCTTCCTCCCTTCCTCCCTTCCTCCCTTCCTCCCTTCCTTCCAATAAAGCTATCCATATAGTAGCAGTAGGAAAGAATTGCAATAGTATTTTTTTGTCCAGAGTTTAGATTCTCCAATGCATCACTTTAATCTCTAATCACCTTTATTCATATTTCAAGGTACTAAACATGTAAAGGCCGAAAAAGTAGCAATAAAATTGTAAATTATTCTTATTCTAGGTTCATATCTCCCACCCACACCTGTTCTACTTCAACATCTGCCCTCCAGCACCATCAGGGCAAGACTGAGTCACAGAAAAACTGTAGTAATAGTATGACAACTACAGATAGGAACTCTTAAGTTACTTGATTTAGCCCCTAGCAATCTTTCCAAGATTAAAAAAAGTGGATTCCTCTGTTGCATGATGCCATCAAAAATTTTCACATACAACTTTAATCAACAGGATGCCCATTTCACAGCACTAACATCTCATACATGAACCTTTTTAATTTTCTGTTCTTGAGTTGCTATGGAGAAGTTTTTGTCTTGCTGAACTGTGCAACTTAAAAGATAGTTGTAATGTCCCTTTGTTCTTCTCCAATACAGAGAACTTTAGGCAACTTTAAGGTAAATACATAGCTGTCCTAGTTTCAGCCAGGACAGGGTTAATTTTTGCAGTAGCCAGAAAGGTCCTGGCCTAATGTTATTTGAAGCATTTCCTGAACCAGGAAAGAGAAAAAAATTACTTTGAACCAAAGTAATCTGGATTCATAGCATCTCCACATAGCTCAAATACAGAAGTCAAAATATATGAACACACACTTTGTGTGTATGTACATGTATTAACACGGTATGGAGAATGTATGAACATAGCTCACTTTATGGTGAGGTGGAGAAAAATACTTGAAATACTATGTTCATAAAAGAAGATGAGTTCCAACATAGTATTTCTATCACACTGAAGAATTGAACTTTTCTAAGTATGGACAAGTTTGAGACAAACCTACACTTTATACTAAGCAGTCTGAATTTGACATTTGAGGTACAAATCCCAAGTTGCAATGAAGGGAAAGAACTGCTGAGTGAATGTTTCTGAGGAAAGCTACTAAATGGAGTATTATTTGGTTTCATTTTAAAATAATTTGTTACTAAGAAGTGTTTGGGTAAGGTCTAGAAAAATACATACAATGAAACTATAAGCTTTGAGGTTTTGATGACTCTTTTCACCTGAGAATTTAACTCTGAAATGTAACACTTGATATTCACCAGTCAGAATTCACTTGTTCCAAGAATTGAAAATGAAGATGCATAACCCAAGTAACCAAGCACATCTGAAGTGTTGAATGCTACGTTGCTTAATGTGCATTCAGCAAAGTATTTCACAGCTTTTGGTTAACAACTCTATCGACTCATTGATTACATACGGATATATAACATATAGGGGCAAAAAAACCTGCTTTTCAGACAATTTACTTATCAAAACAGGGGTGTTACAGTCATAACATTATTCATTAAGAGTAGCTTGAATAATTGACCTGAAATGCATTATTTAACAGGAATGAATATTTTAAACCAATGTATCTAATCAAAGGTGATTTAACCACTGCTTGTCACCAAAGAACCCTTTGAAAATTGTCCTTTCCTGTTGAATGAATCAACATAATGAACAACTGCTAAAGCAAAAGGAACCATCATTTATCATTAGAACAATATACTGTATGTGTGAGAATGCTAAATTCATCCCAGAGACATCTCAGTTTAATAAAACCAGAGCATTAAATACAATGGAGAAATAATTGTAGCAATAGAAAGAACAAACTCTTAAATGTTATTAAAACAATGATTAGTCACAGGAAAGTTACTAGATTGAAAAGTCTCTACTCACACCAGACACTTTCTATCTGTTGTTTCTTCTAGGTTATGAAGAAAATGGAGAAACTAGAGAAATAAAACAGTGAAGATGAAAAAATGTTCAAAAACAGTAAGTAGCAAAAGGATAGAAATCCAAGATTTAAGTCTGTCTGTCGGTGCATTTTAATTAGTCTCTGGCCAGTTTTATATGCTCTAAGGAAGATAAATATTTGAATCCCACAAATTCAAAGCTTTTGGCTCAAAAATTGACCTTCAAGTTTGGAGTACTGGAAAAAAAATTAAATTTATTTTGGCCAGTTCCATTTTATAATCTACAACACGTAAGGTACATGCAATACAAGTCACAATGGATCTGTATATAGTCACTACAGACATGTTTTTGTATGTGTCTGGTGTATGTGAAGGACATAATGCCATGTTTATCAACCCAGTCTAACAGAAGTAAAGGCATGCAATGGCATTTCTGTGGAATTTTAGGTTTGAGTACCAAATAAGGTATTATTTTCTGGGACTTTTGAAGGGTTGTTTGTTTTTTTTTTTTTTCTTAATAGGTTATGTTTTGGTTTACTGTAAAGGTAGAATGGAAATAAAAAAAGAAAATAAATCTCCAAAAAGTTTTGTTATTCAAAGTTATCTTTTTTTTAAAAGCTAAACCTGAATGAGTATAGCAAATATGCATTATATTAATGAATTTCCTCTGAGAGCCATGAGTGATGGCTTTGAGATATGGGATAGCAACTAGGATGAAGTAAATGAAGTCATGTTGATGATATTGTTGTAACATGGTGTGAAACATTAGCTGGTTCTTTACTCAGCAAGTCAGAGAAGGAAATACAATGTTATGGTAGATGAGCTTTTAGATATCATATGAAAATCTCTCTAGAGTGTCTGATTCATTTGCCTTGCTTATATGCTCAGGATTGTATTCTTCACTTAATTTAGAGTCAGACAGGAACTTCCTTCTTGATTACACTGATAAATTTCTAATGCTGGTTTTGCTTTCACTTTCCAGCCTTTCTGTAAAATACATAGCACACTTCTTATGATTATTTGGATAGCATCTTTTGAGAACACCTCAGGCTTTTTTCTGCTGATTTTCCCTGAAAATTTGCTAAGAATACAAAAGCACAAGCCTCTGAGTATAAGAAATATAATCAACATTGTAGTAAAGGAAATATATAACTTGTTAGCGTGTCTTTTTTGGTGATAAGTATGCTTGTTTCTTAACATAACACCAACCAAATATAGGTAATAATGTCACACGTGTTCCAGATGTTTACTTCAAATTTTGTCTGGTGCAAATCTAGCTTGATTAAAAATATTTGACTTAATAAATTGGACTACACACACTAAATGATAATTTATGTGAAACTAAGAGATCTGATGGTTCCTCCTGGACCTAAACACACCTGAATGCAGAGGTGGATATGGTGCCAGAATGAGAGAAGAACAGCTCATTTCTTTTTCACACAGCAGCAGGGTCTGGCTCATAAATAAATATCAGACATGAGACATATTTTTTAAGCATCTTTGTTTCCTTGCTATCTAAATTTGGAACAACTTGTCTACTTATATCATCAAGAAGTTAACATCTTTATATGTTTATCAAAACTTTCAGCTCCATTTCCTTCCCTCCTCCAATGCTTATTCTGCTAAAAGTGTGTCTTATTTCATGCAGGCAAACTTAGAAATCTGTTCTCAAGAGAAATTTTTTCTGTATGAACCAAGACAGAGTTACCTTCTTCTGGTAGTTTTATTACATTGAACTCCCTTGAAGGATTAGCAGGGAGAAATACTCAGCCAATCCAGCTTTACACATTTAAATGAGTGGATTACAGTGGTTGACTAAAGTCAGCACAAATGAACATTTGCTTCCATTGCTCCTAGCTGAGGATGCACAATGCAGCACCTGACACAGGATGAGTTCTCAGCAGCAGACATTCCACTGCTGCAAAAAGTATGTGTGTGCTATAGATGTACAGAATTACATGAATGTGTAAAAGAAGAAAATATTCTTCTTGGTTTTAATAATCTAGCTGCTGAAACCTTCTCTCATAAATTTCCTGGCAGAAATCAGCTAATTCTCCAACAAACTCTCTAGTGCCACTCTAAATTGTAAGAATAAAAAAGGACATTTTTTTTTAAAAAGTGCATGCGCTTCAATGATGCTTTCATACATTTCACAAGTCAATAAGGCACCAAAACAGCTGTGATCCTTTTGTCCTTGGCAATTAACAGAGCATTTGTCTTCAAATTTTGAGTATTTTCATTATTTCTGCACAAATTTGGCAATACGGCTGAATTCTCTGGGAGTGAGACTTCTTTACAGGACACATGAAAGACTCTGATTTGCAGACCCCCTCAGTACTGTGCCAGAATGGCATTTCCAGCATACATGTAAAAAAGGTGTACAAGCCATCCTAGAGAATCAATAATCTCTGTTTTCACTCCCTGTCTGTTATGTGATTTTGTTTATTCAGGTAGGGATTGAAAATGAGTAAAACTGGTCATTACTGAGGCTAAAAAAGGAGGGTTCCCTTAACAAAATGATGGCCATGTCATTTTCTCTCTCTGATCTTTAAGGTCTGCATGCTGAAGTCCCTTTCTACAAATTACTGTATGCAAAAGAAAACCCTTTTATTAATTTCATCTATTTTATAAAGACATCTGTTTTATAACCTTTTAATGCTGTCATACATGACTGAAACAATGTTTTTTCAAAAGTGATTCTTCATATGAAAATAACATTGCTGTATATGATACAAGTATTAGATAATCTACACTGAAGAGCATTGCAATGTAAGTTGTATCAATGATAAATTTAATTAGAGAATGACTGAGCTCTGTCTAATTCTTTCTGACTCCTGATCTTTATTTTCAATAACCTGAAGTATAATTTCAATATAAATTTGACTCTGTTTTTGATCTGGATGTTAGTCAGAACCCCTCCATCCTCCAATCTACATTTTTATATTTGCAGTTGTACTTCCAACAGATACCACTATCATTAACTAAAATGAAAAAAAAAAATTGATTTGTTCAAAATCACATTCACAGTTCCACATGTTTTAAGAGTATCTGAAAAAATGTCATTACAAAAAAATTAGGTTTCCTTGATATCCAGTCAGTAGAACCTCCCAGGTTTTTGATTTTGGGTCAGCTCATAATGCAGACACAGTTCTAATCTAAGTCTATAAACAACAAATAAAATTCTTCATTTCTGGTATTCCTAGTCCATTGTGAGGTTTCTGTTCTGGTGGGTAGTTGGTTTTGCTGCAGACTTAGAATAATTTCATCAATATGATTTTTTTTTAAAACAGAAATGATCACAAATTAATTTGCTTACCAAAGAAAATAGATAATTAAGGATTTTAGGTCCTTTCTCTTATTGGTATGGACATATAATTATAATGAGCATTGCCACTTATTCAGCTGAATAATTAGAGATTCCCCAGAGAAACTTAATAGTCTCAATGGCTTTGTTCTTCAAAGATAAACCACAAAGTAAGGGAATAAAGTGTTGTCATGGCCTTTGTGTGAGGAACTCAGGGAGTTGTAAAAAGACAAGAGAACATGCATACATTTTTGAAGTCATTAGGGGGAATTTTCTGTCTCTGGTCAAAAGAAAAATTTCTTTCTTCATATAGCCTTCAGAAACAAAATTTCAGCCAGAATATTACTGGTCATAAGTTTTTATAATCAATATCTTCTAAGTCAACATGCTGTATTTCCTTTCAGGGAAAAAAACCAATTTCTTTTGACGTGAAAATCAAAACTTTACCTGGGTTAGAAAATGTGTGAACAGGAAAGGTGTAAACAGTATGGTTACAGTCCTTGCAAACTGAAATAACCATTCATAAAATAAAACCTATATTTAGCTTTTAAACTTTTAAATTAATTGGCCATAAATAGGAAAGAAATTTTGTTAAGACTGTACTTGTTTTCAAAAACAGTAACAAATGCAGGTGCTGCTTTTTTAGTAATTGGAAGAGACATTTTAAGATCACTTTTGGGAAGCTGAAGTCTATATTTTTTGTCTTTTTCATTATTAATTATTCTCTATCTGTTTGGTGTATTGAGAGGTACTTCAAGGGAAGAAAATTTTCATGATGCAGAGGAATTTCACGACTCAGAGCCAGAGTTTGATGGGCTAATAAAATTAAGACAGCAAAACTCTGAAGAAAAGATTCACCTAGCTTATAGCAAGATGATGACATGCAATTAGGGTTAATAAAGACAGAATTAATTCCTATGGTGAATTTTTTGTCTTAAATTTAAAAGGTTTTAGTAAACAATCTCACTTGTGCTGAAGGGGAAAAACACATTGGTTCTTGTAGAGGTGACAGATATTCTGTGACAGAAATGTCTGTCCACTGATGTTCTGGATTGCAGTAAATCTTAAAATGAAAGATTTTTGTGTGAAATGGAGTGCTGATGCAGGCCTGATGCATGCCTGCTTTAAAAATGTATAGACAAACATGCAAGCTTTAAATTATGATTTTTTTCCTTTAGTATTGAAAGATTTAAGCCATTACCATGGAAACTGTTTGCATCAGATTACTACTTTTCTCTCCAGCTATTTCAGTATCATTAAATCCTTGCTAATACTTTATTATTCACTATCTTTTAAACCCACATGAATTTCAGTATCTAATTTACTTAACAAATTGTGTCTGACAAAAGAGAAAAACTTATAGTACAATAAACAACACTATTAATTACTCTGTGGAGCAGTGAGCCACTATGTTTGTCACCAATGTTACGCCTTCAAAATAATGGCACCCAGTAATTAGGTATGAACATATTCTATTATTAGAGCATATATCCTTTTTCTTTCATTTATGTGTAATAGAGAATAATGAAGTTGAATTTATAATAGCTGTAGCCTTTATCCTGCTAAAACAAAGCACAAGGAAAAGAAAAAGGCATTCAGCCTAGGAACATATAAGAAAAATTATGTTGCCATGGCAACCAAAAAGTCATTTGTTATACTTTACTCATTAAAGCTTTGGAGATTATTAAAGGAAAAAAAAAATCCTCTAAATTTAGAAGGTCATCAGTTACGAAATATTTCCTTCTTAGAGACCAGGTGGTTACAGTTTGAGGACAGTATCTTAAACCTCTTATTTACATTATCAACTCCTTTGTGTAGAAATTTTCATTCATATTATGAAATCTCCCTGCTTAAGAAATTCCTGTAGAGAAGATATTGGGATCAAATTCTTATCTTGGAAATACCAATGTAAGTAAAGTTTAGCCTAACTCTAATT
Source organism: Passerina amoena (assembly GCA_013401095.1). Lineage (NCBI taxonomy): Eukaryota > Metazoa > Chordata > Aves > Passeriformes > Cardinalidae > Passerina > Passerina amoena. The sequence continues at coordinate 452,594 of WBNP01001217.1, forward strand.
GTCTTCAGCATCACACCAAAGTAACCAAGATAAGATGTTGACCTCTACTCAGAGAAAGCTGAAACCTGGTTTAAGTTTGCTACTTCATGAATATTGCATATAATAAGAAGAGTGAACAGGTTTTAACTAGTTTCTAAAGACAATGGAATACACCTCTTTGAAAATAGAACATTTACTTTGGAACCAAGTTTGATTGTGCATTCTGGAATCTGGCTGTGCAGCTAAAGGGATTGGAAGGAGAAATCCTTGGCAAGAAAAGGAGAAAACTCACCAAAATTTTCAAATTTGCATTTGAGAGTCATGAGTTTTTTGTTTTCTGAGACCTGGTGAGAATATTGTGCTGATTCTATTCTGCTCTAGCAGCAATGACAGTGTTGAAATGCAATGACATTGGACTGGCTCACATAATTCATAGCCATATAATTCAGGATTGTGATCAGTAACATTCTCTTAATGCCTTTGCTATACTGCATATACATGTATGCAATTATTGCTATGATATTGCTTTTCCAGCTTCTTTATTCTTTATCATTATGATAATTTCTCTCTTGTAAACCAGATGCTTCATGTGTTGTGATGCTTTTTGTTCCCTTTAGAAAACGATAATTTTAGTCTTTCTCAAGAAAAAGTGTTTACATTTGCATCATGACCCCTGGTATTGCTGAGAATTATTCTGGCCTTTTGAGAGATCCCCCTACCTTTAGTGAGCCTCCTTTAAGAAGCCACTTAAGTTGGCTCCAATGCTAATGCCTTTCCCTGGATTCTATTGATAATGCTACTGTTAAGTGTATACCCCAAACCCTTCAAGAAAATATAAAATACCCCAAGTGTGCTGATTTTGTTGTGGTCTTGTATGTAATACAACTGCCCAGGAAATATGAATAATTTAATGCAGAATTTTCTCAAGACCCTTGTTTGATCTTTCTTTATGCCTGTTTGGTAAAGCCCTCATGTTCATTGCCACCTGGCCAACAGTAACCTGAAGGAGCAGGGATTGTGATTAAATGTACTCATGCAGTTTGTCTTGTGCTCTGATAACACAGAATAAAAAAAGTAATGAGGAGGAAGCTGTCACAAGTTAATTTTCTTAAGATCTTATGTTCTTTAGTGCTTAGTCACCTCTCATGATAGTCCTAACCACCTAAATACTAAAATAGACATAATTTTCTTGAGAGATGGGCCAAAGCTCAGAAACTATGCTGATGCCTCCATGAGAGAACAGTCTAGAATACTGTAATCGAATTGTTGCTTTTTTCCTCCTTGAAAAATGTGAGATGTGAAAGAACATTCTCAAGGGAAAATGCCTTTTTCCAGATCCTAAAGGTTTGTCTTAAGTACTGTCAATATTTCTATCTCTATCACTGTGGTATTTCCTCACAGAAAAGGAATCTGAAGTGCTCAGGCAATTTGCTGGATACTTTTAGAGAAAACCATCTGATTTCTCTGCTGTATTTCAATGCCAAAAGAACTAAGTTGGCCTCAAAGTTGTTGTGTCTGGTCTGAATGATTGTCCAAGCTGAACACCAAGTTTTGGAGCTGCTATTATTTACAACAACTAAGTACAGAGAAAATTTCATAAAGTATCACATGATCACCTGTGCACCATCATTTGTATTGCTGCTGATCCCTTTGCCTTTTGTTTCCAGACTTTGCAATGCTGTTTTGGAGGCAGAGGTAGATGCCACTGAAAAAGCAATGATGTCAACCCTTTCCATCATTTTTGTGGGTGCAGACAACGGGGATTTATAATTGAATGCTGATTTCATTTGCTTCCTTTTTCCCTGGGCATCCCTGTATCAGCAGCCTTGCAGGAGACTTCGTATTTGAGAAATTAGGAATCTAGGGCAAACTGTGTCTGGTCTGTTGGGTATTGCTCTTGGAGAGCCCTTATCTTGAAAGTATTGTCACCTTAGAAATCTGTGCATAAATCCCCCTGGTCCAATTACTGTCATAGGTAGAGATGGACTTTTAATAAGAATTTAGGTTTTTGATAGCTCAAAATAGCTATAGATGGACTGCTGCCACCAGCAGTACCTTTCTCCAAATGTTTTTGAAGACATGTATAAGAGCCCAGATTTTCAGAAACACATAGTTCATACACTTGTGAGCAGTGCTGGTTAAAACTGTCTTGAAAATTCAGCACCATACCAGACATACACATTGTTTGTTCCAAACACCATCTTTGTTTCTTCAGTAGTCTGCCACACATATATAAATGCTTGGACTCTATTATGTAAATGTCATGAGGATAATGATATACGAGCAAATAGAATCCTGTTTTGAAAGAATCAATCAATCAGCTATAACAAAATGAACACCTGCAATAAGACAGCAATTATAATAAGCATTAGAGTTGGATAAAATTTTCCTCTGATCCACATAAAACATGAATTCAGGGTTTGGGTTTGGTCTGGGATTTTTTTTATCAAATCAGTTTGGCCAAAAAATAAAGATGGTTCTCAGATTAAATGGTATTTTATTTAGAAATAGAACTAATGCTCACACACTTTAAAACAGGTATTCAAAATGGGATTTACTGCATTTAACTTTGCCCAAATAAATAATAATGTTCAGATATCCAATCTATCTACATGTCTAGGAGCACTTCTTTTTATTTCTAGCCCTGAAGCTACTGAAAAGTGAGAGACTTATTTCTAAATATTTTTTATCTTTATATAGCTGTTCACAGAAGTAGGATGAATCATCTTTTGAATAAACCTGTTTCCAGTGATTGTGCATGGAGCACATGTTGTTCAGTCTAAGCATTTGAATCTCAGGTTGCATTGTTTTACCTAAA
>WBNP01001217.1:455490-477009 GCA_013401095.1 Passerina amoena
TTTTTTTGTTTGGCTTGTTCAGTCAGCAATCCAGAAACAAACAAACAAACAAACAAAAACAACAACAAAACCAAACAAAAAATCCCCCCAAACCAACCTTTTCTATAGCTCTACAAATGTTAAATATGCTAAATATTCCCATCCCAGGAATACAAATTGTCACAATCAATTCTAGGCCTGTTGTGTAGGGCTATGTACAAACTGCTGAGAACAATAGTCCATTCCCAAACCATTTATTGTCTGTTAGCTAGGGCATAACTCATGGCTAAAGTAAAAGGAATAGGGAGGATTCAATGTCAGTCATAACAATTGAGTCTTTTAGTATCAACAGTAACAGTAACCACAAAAGAAATAAAAGCAAATTGGCCAATCCGATCTTTGTTCAATGGAACGCAGAGGGGAAAGAGAGAAAAAATAAGAAAAGCAAATAATGTAATACATATGTAAGATGAATGATAATGCCATTCATAATATCATTCATAATTAAGAAATATGAGATGCTCACACTGGAGGCATGTACAATTTTTGCAACATATACCTAAATTGAATTCAGTGAATCTGTCTTTCCACCTAGCCTAGTCTAGTATCTCACCAATACTCATGATTGTAGCAGGCTAGCAATCTTGAAATACATAGTTCTGACTTTAAAAATTGCCAGATTCTTAGCACTGGAGTATTAGAACTATATAGATAACTCAGGTTAATCTGAATATTAATTTTTGATAACATGGAGACTGAGAAACTAGAATCAAATATCCTGTAAAAAGTCCCTTAAATCAGAACTCATTAATTGGTTCCAGCTTTGGGCACAGGAGGACAATGCAGAAAATATCATGGCTTGGTCCCAGTGATGGCTGCATTGTAGAAATCAGATAAACCAAATTTCAACAGCACAAAAATAAGAAAGTTCTCATCCACTTACTATAAATGTGTTGAATTTTGTCCTTCTGACAGTTTGAAAGGATGATGCTGTCATCCATTTTCACCTCAGGGAATTTTTAAAAACACCACAGCAATAGACACCATCTGTGAGAAAAACATGAAAGATACCATGTGTAATTGCCCTTGAGATATTAAGGATATACTACAATCCTCTGGTGGCACGTTATTCCCTGGCAACCCTGAAACAGTTCAACATACAATAAAGGAAGAAGTCAAAATATTATTTCAACAAGAACATTTCTGTGGAAAGGGTTTAGTGTTTTTTCCCACCTTACAGTGCTTTCCTAAACAGAGGTGCATCCCTGGGCTGGCTGAGGTCAAGGGCACCCAACATGGTAATGGGATAGAGGGTGCTACCATGGGGCACTTGGACTGGGCACGTGGCACCCAGTGTGGCCATGGGACACCCAAATTTGTCATTAGGGTTCAGGGTTAGGGCTGAGGGATTTTTTTGAAGGGAATAATTTCAGGGACTTACCAGGAAGAGTATGTATAAGAAACTATCAGTTTTGCAGGGTGTTTGTACTCTGTCGTCCAGCTGTTTTCATGTTTGATTGCCAGAAACAGATCCTATCATCATGCAGACATAATCCTCACAATTTCCTTCTGTGCCTGTGCCCTCCACTTCCTACTGGACTTCTAGAAGCAGGAACCAGCAGGCTGCACTGTCCTCTCTCTTCTGAGTCTGCTCTGATAGTCCAGGCTTTCTAGTCTGATGCTAACCTGGTCAGGTACAAACTGAATCTAATATAGAAATAATAACTAAAATCAACCAAATTATTATACCATGAAGACTGGCTGCAGAATACACACAAAACTTAAGTTTATTCTTGGTTTTATAATTACTAATGAGGTAATTTGTGTTTGTTGCTGAATAGCAAAAGTACTGCACCAGATCACAGAACCATTTCAAGTCATTGAGTTAGTGCTACAAAGGAAAAAAACCACCTGGTGATTCAGGTAATGGATTGGTACTTGAGATCTTCTGGAAAGGACGAAGAATAAATAACTAAAGTGACTTTTAGCATTTGTTTTACTAGCTATTGGTGTTTTTTATTATGATGCACATTTTCCAACATCAAGTATGGAGAAGTAGAGTTTGCTGTCTCTTCAGAAGAGAAGGTTGGTTCTTGCTCTACCGTTTCTGACTTGTGACCAGCTAAATAGCACACAACTGAACAACAAAACTAAACTGCTTAACTTTATTCAGCTTATAAAAAGGCACTGATGACATACATAATTGATACTTCCTGTTGAATCCTAACCCAGTTTCATTCTGACTTTTCCACTCCCCTATAATCTTTGAGTGTTTATGAGTGACAGTTGTACTAATTTTATACATGCTACCACCCCCAATCTAGAGGTACCAATGTAAAGCCTTTTTGACACACTGTTATCAGAATGGAATTTCTGTATATTCAGAGGGATCTGGTTTAAAAGAAATAAGAAAATATGTTAGCTGTTAACTGTATTAATTAAAATAGCAATTCTGGTGGAATATCAGAAAGTTTTAATATTAAACTCCTTACTTAGTGAGTCTATTTAAGCCTGGTAACGCTTTAAGTTCCCTCTGCAGCAAAGAGAAAGTTAGAGCCCTCCAGAAACTCATTTACTTACTCTGAATTTGAGCTCAGAATTTCTCACTTTTATTCACAACAGAAATTACATATGTAGATTAATCTCTCAATGTGGATTTAACATAAGAATACTCCACAGCATATGATTTTTACCTATAGCCACACCACTAAACCAAGAGCAGTTATAAAATCAGGATGAATCAGTAGATCCAGAGACAAAGGTAATATCCCACTACATAACATACATGTGTAAGGGGCACTGGAGTCTTAAACTGTGTTTCAGTCCTCAGTGAAGAACTGCATTGCTAAAGGAAAAATTGTAATGGGCTTCTCTTTTCAACTATGGAAATTTAACTTCCAGTTGGTACACGTGTCCTCTCAAGTATATATTACCAGGATTTATATTAAAAATTTTCAGCCTAAAAGATAAAAATAAAAAGTGAGCATGCTGAGACATTTGTCAACTTGGAGTTGAAATTAAATAATACTCATATTTTTCTTATAAAATCTCTATATGTAGAAACGTTGTCTTTGACATAGAGTTTGAGTCTCTGTTCAAAGTCTGAATTTTATGAATTGTTTTCTATACATGGAAATGCATGGTAGAAAGCCTGAAAATATGAATAGGAACATTGGCATCAGTAACTACAGCAGCACAAACAAAATGAAGAGGGATATACTGAGATATAAGGTCACATAATATTCTGCAGAGCTCTGAAGGTGAGAATGAGAGCTTTAATATGATGGCAAAGAAGGAAATGAAGAAAGGAATTACAAGGATGAATTTATAGATAATGACTGAGAGCAGAAGAAGATTATTACAAATACCAAGAAGTTTTATTTTCAAATATTTGCCTCCTATTTTGAGCATACAGGTTTTTTATTGCAAATATGTGTACTAACTTTTCATAATCTTTCATGTGCATGTTAGAATAATTCCCATTATGGTAAAAGTTCATATGAAATATGTTCAGGCTTGTGCATTCAAAGTGTTTCTTAACTTTTCCTGCAGATGTGACAGGAAACAATAGCTTTCCAACACTTACAAAGGAAGTGGCTTGAAAAAAAAGACATTAATGTCTACACTCTTTATGAACGGGAGACTGTCTGGTTTGTACTGTAATAGTTTGTCTTGAGCCTTTCTAATGGTGTGTATTTTGTTTAGCACAAATTACCTGTCATGTATTTTGGCAGGAGCTGTGAACAGTCCCATAGGTGGTCTGACATGGCGTTTCTGCTCTGGTCCATTTTACCCCATGTGGTGGTTTGACAGGAAACAGGATTTCTGGGATCCTGTGGTCAAGCCAATAGGTTTTCAGATTTTAACATTGGCAGCAGGTTCGGCCATTGGGATATTGGATCCACCTCTGAGAACACAGGGCTAAAGCAGGTCTCTTGCCCTGGGAGGCTCTCTTGGGTTCCGGCAGGGAAAGAGTTGGGGTCTCTCCCCTGTCCAGCTGCTGGCTGGGCAGGGGAGGGGCAGCCATGCGGCCAGGTGAGGTAGGCCGGGGCTTGGACAGAGGTGGGAGGTGAAGAGGCCCCGGCATGGAAGGGTGGGAGAAGCACCAGGAGGCATCGGGCAGCCCCCCCCAGGAGAGAGAGAGTACAGCCTGTGCTTGTGACTGTGTTACCTTGAAACTTGATAATGTGTGCCAGCAGCATGGCTGAGAAGGAGAAGAAGGGGGGATGCAGCGAGATGGTGTCCGGCCACTGTGGGAGTTCCTGAGCAGGCAGAGCCCGAGTTTTAACCCTTTTGTGGACGATGAAAATTTTGCAGAGCATTGACCTTTCCTGCAATGGAGCAGAAGATGAAGAGGGAATTGAGTAAGTGAGATGAAGGTCTGTGCCAAAGAGAGAGAGAGATGTTGGAGGAATGGAGAAGAAGGAGTGGCATTTTTGCTGGACTCTTTTATGTAGCCATGGACAGAACCACGTTTCCTTCTGATACAGAGACTGCGTCCAGGGCGGGCAGTGGTTCAGAGCCAAGAGAATTCAGTGTTGAGACCCCTCGGCCCCAGGGGCTGAAAAATATGGGGGGGACAGGCATCCCAAAGGTGAGACTGTGCTCTTTTTGGATGGGACAAGGCATCCTTAAAAGATGACCCTGGAAGCAGCCCTGGTCCGTGTTTGGTAGTGAGAGCACTGGACATGAAGGAAGAGGTCACCATGGCACAAAGAAGGACTCCTTCTCCTCTGGATGAACTGAGGATTGGGTGTTCTGAAGGGTGGTGCTGGACCGAGAGTTGGTGATTTGGAAGATGTATTGGAAATATAGTGGGGGGAGGAGGAATATGCTTCCGTGCAGTTTTCATTTTCCTTGTGTTTTTTTTTTTCTTTGTAGTTTAGTTTTTTTTCTTTGTAGTTTAGCTAATAAAGTCTTATTTATTTATAAGGGAAGGCCTCCTTACAGCAGACACCAGGGAGAGCATATTTTCGTGGGGGCACTGGCATTGTGCCAGTGTCAAACCATGACGCCCCACTCCAAGAACAGCCAAGTTCTGGACTATGGGTCGTGGTTGGACTCAAGTTAAATTCTGTTACAGGTGTTCTGCATGATTTTAGTCATGAAAAAACCAACAGATTTCTTTAATTGCACCAGATCTCTTCCAGTTTAACTGGGCAAGAAAAAACGGCTACCATGTCCAAGTGTGTCTAATTTCTGTGACTTTAAAAAAATACAGTTTTATTTCAATTACATCTTTAAATATTGTGTCTATGCAGTGGAACACAAGCAGCTAAAATTTACTGCAAGGCTTAGTCATATTGGTGTGATTTCCATACACACACAGACACAAGGCAATCAGAAGTTGTTACATATATTCCTTAAAGCAGCAGTAGCATTTTTCTGTCTGAGTCTAGCACATTATATGTAACAGTGAATTCTCCAAATACCATGATTTAACCACATGGTTTTCATTTTTATCCCACCCAAGCCTACACAATCATTCTGATTCAAACACCTACATCAATTGTAATGCATATGGTTTAAAAATGAGGACAACACAAAATACTGATGTGAAAGGGTTAGCATGACAAAAAAATGTCATCAGCACCAGGCCCCAGTGGCTAAGTGCTGGTGCCCTGGTTCCAGTTAGAGGTTAGCAAAAATCTTCTTTGAAACAGAGAAAAAAATGTAATTTGAAAACTTTGATGAAGCTGTCAGGCTCTGAAAGTCAGAGACTACCCTGGGGACAAAGATAATATTACCAGGTAGAACAAGGCCTTTTGGTAAAGAAAGATTCATTCTCTAAGAGGTGTGGGTTGAGGATAAAAATTCTTTTAAGGTATTTTCTGGTGGAATTATGTTGTCAGGGGTTTTGTCTTTCTAGTTTTTAAAATACACACAGAACAAGGACATCATTAATATGACAATTTCATAATGAACTTTTCAGCTGTTCTCAGCTGAAGAAGGGCAAAACCTGTTCCCTAACTTACATTCAAATACACTTTTAATTGAATGGGTGGTAACTCTTCTTCTTGTTTGAATAGACTGTACTTTTTTTTCCTTTGGAACATCCAAGGGAATAAGAAACAAGGTATGTAGAACACTTACAGAGAGATGTTAGAGGAACAGATCAGAAAGAAAATTTTAAAGTAGATCAATCACAGAAAAAAGTTTAGAAGAAACTTTAGTAGATCATCTAGTTCATGTTTTTACCTCTAAACTTGACAGGTAGGCAGTCTAAAAATGAAGGACATTGTTACTTCTGTTTTGATGTTGCATGGCAGTATTTCCTTCTTTCTTTACCTTTTACTCAAATGCACAAGCTGTCATGTAAGCAAATCCTCATCTGTGATACCTATAATTTTATGAATGTTCCTAATCTTAGCATTTAGTGAGCATATCTGGGATTAATTTGTATGGTGAATATTTGTTGTAAGAACTAAACCAAAATCAGAATTTTCTTCTCTGTGTCCTAAATTGCAGTGGCTGAGATAAGCTGTAGAAACATCAAATTTTCTTAGACTGAAAATACCTGTATGACGTTAGAGCTGCTCATCCTGATAGGAAAAAGATTTGTTTTGAGAGAAATACTGAATAACAGGATTTGAAAAAAAATCCTTGGGAAAAGTTTTGGTAAAATAAAATGTCAGGCTTACTAAAATATACCTTTTAAGTGCCATGCCATGGCGCTGTGTGGAATTTAGAAAGAATGATTCAGAAATGTTTGGGAACTGAATGAGGCCTAGATTTCTAACATCTGTCTAGTACCATGCCAATTCTTATTTTTATACAAGGTCGCTGAGATATTTTAGAACCATTTACTAAGTAAGAAGGCCAACACTTTATGTGAGGTTGTGACAAGGTAGCTTGTTTTCTTCCTTTTTTTCCCTTCAAACTTATGTAATATGCTCAGTTTTTCAGTATACACTAGTGGTGAATCTCAATTTATTACTCTTAAATCTCTATTACTCTTAAAATACTGGAGAGAGAATAATCTCTTTATATTAAAATTGATACGCTAAGAACCTTGGCCAGAGTTAAAAATTACATATTTTAAAGATTCTAACAGAGGCTCCTCTGGTTAGAGCAAATTTTGTTGCCATGGTAACTGTATGTAATATTTTCAAAAAGTTTTTTACTCTTTCTTTTGTTTTACATGTGAAAGTGAAATAAGAACATTTACTTAGCAACTAAATAGAGAATTTCTTATTTTATGTTTTGAACTGTCCAGATGCCAACACTCCAAAATAATATGAAAGTCTTCGATCATCTAAAACATTGGCAGAAAAGATAAAGAAGAAGCTACCATATGGATCATGCTCTGGTCAGAAAAAAATAGCTTTTTATCATTTTTGGTTCTCATATGTCTTTCATGAGACCTGAGTGTAAAAATCAGCTTAAAAACTTGACACATACCTAATTATCTTCTTTTGTAATGTGAATTTGTCCATCTCTTCCCTCTTTTGCCTGTAGGTCAACCTCTTCTCAATCCCTCCATGCCATCCTTTTTCATCGCATATCTTCCTACTTCAATAGGAGCCCAGAAACTCCGCATTAAATTTCTGAGCTTTAAGGAAGGTATTCTCAGCATCTACAAGGTAAACAAGTGTCAGGGAGAGACAGCTGATCTCTCCAGTTTAATCCAGACCCATCTAGCTGCATACTGACCCTGTTATACTGATGCCTTAAGTCTTTGCTTTCACATATTTCAGGTTCTGTACTGCCTAGGTGTGTAACTCAGCTTCATATTGAGTGTTAGCAAGTTCTCTTCACAGTTTAGTTAGACAAAACAATCCTTTTCCAGCTTGAGACCAAGGACAACATTGCAGCTTCAGGCCAAAATGTGTAAACAATGGGGAACTGAAGAGACCAAACAGGGAGGATGGGAGTTCATAACCGGTAATTGGACAATTAACTGTAATTGGACTGATAAGCTGTAATTGGACGATTAACCCCAACGTGCAAATGGACCAAAAACTTATAAAAGTGTGAAACCTCATGACCAGTCATACATTTTGTGACCATTTTGGGTCCATCTTGGCTGTAGCCATGGCCAGGCTCTTGTACTCCCAAGGTATATCCTATAAGGCCTTTTAATAAATACCTACTTTATTCTTTAACTCTGTCTAGTCTCTGTTGTAGGTCAGTCTCTCAAGGCATCAATACTCTTCCAGTGCCTTCCAAGTGTTTGTCATATAGTGTTCCAAATTTCCTGCAGCCTCAATAAAGCAGGAATCTGGACTGGAATCAACAATACAGTAAGTGAACAGCCTAATATGAAACTAAACTACTTGACTTGTCCACTTCTGCTACATAATACAATTATTTACCAACAATGGACACTAACCTTGTTGTTTCTAAATTGAGTGAATATTCATGTAACTGCCTTCAGGACTTTCAACTTGGTTACATATTTAAACAACAGAATTTGAGACAGTTTTGGTACTTATACAGACCCAAGATATACAGCTTGGCCATTATTAATTCCTGAAAGGTCATAGGCAATATAGCTAATAATACTGATAAAAAAAAAAGATTTGTTTTATTTCATATTTAAATGTGATTTTTAATTTGCATGTCCAGGATTGGTTTAAGCCTTATCTGACTATAAACAATTCATACAATGGGGAGTAAAGAATGTCACCTTAAAAAAAAAATAATAATCCCAAAATGTTTATGAGACTTTCAGAGAGAGAACTCTTAGGTGAAAGAAACAAAATGCACAGTAGAGGCTGCCCCTTGTTTTGGGCTTCCCTCCTGTTCTTTAGGTCTGTGTCCTGAGAAGTTGCCTGTGAATATCCTGTGCCCCTATACCCCCTTGGTCTGGGTGGCAGCAAAGCCTTCTGCCTTTTGTCCTTTTGATTTTATGCCCTGCTATTTCAATTTGTTCTCTCTTCATACTGTCCCCAGTGGTTATACTACCAATCTCCATGCCAATAAGAGCTAAAAGGATAAAATTCATATCAAAGTCGAGAATAAACCCCTCCTAAAGAGGATTTTATTGCCAGATAGGGAAGTCACCACATTTGATCATTGACTGCCTGCTAAGTTCTTTACAATTCACAAAACAGATTCAATGGAAACTCTCATGCACAAAGGATTTGTCATCAGAAAAACAGAACTGAAACTCAAAAATGTCAAACTGTTGCGAAGAACTGAAGAATTCTCTTCTGTTTGAAAGCACAGTGTGGTAATGGCAAATTGCAATACTTATACAGAGAAGCACCTAAAAAATCTTTGCTTGCTCTCACCTGGAAAAACATTCATGTTGCAATGTGAAAGGACTACAGTCAGGGAATGCTAAGAGAAACTGAGTAACTGAAGTTTTACCATCATCCTCAAAGAGGAAAATTAGAAGATACTTATTATTCTTTCTGATAAATTATGCTGATAGCTGAATACAATATGAAATGCGCAGAATTCAGGTTTTGTAATGCAGTAGCTGAACTACAGAACTGCATGACAGGATAATAGAACTTACAAATTTTTCTTATTCAAGTTTTAAAAGACAATAATAGCATAAATACTTTCATCCTGATAGAACATGAATCATCTGTCCAAGGCTACATTGGATACTAATTAATATATTCCTCTTCTGTCACCCCAATGCAATATTAGCAAGACTTCATGATAATCATTAAGTGAAAAAGATGCCCTGTGAAATCTTTTCTAAGTATTTCAGATTATCAAAGATACCAGTAGCTATAGCAACAGTGTACTGGCAAGACAGCAAATGAATCAAACTTTTTCACTCTCTGCATTACTGTGAAATTTGAATTGATTTAATAGTAATTCACTTTTTACCTAGCACACTTTCTGTACCTTGTGTAAGGGTTAATTATGGATCCATTTTATAGGCCCTAAAAAGCTTCCTGCAATAGCATAGCAGTTAATTTATTCAGTGCAGAAATGAAAACTGAGCATTAGCATACATTGAATGATAGAGAATGATATAACCAAAGTCTAATTTTATAGTTTTTATGGTTTGCATGGGAAAGGGTAGGAACCTTACAAATTCCCTTTTATGGATAGCTATGTCTTTTTTTTAATCAAATCTAGATTGAATTTTTTACAGCTGAAGTGCTAGTTACTTGTGATGAAGCCCACCTACTTGAAACATCTATTTTAGGAAGAGATTAATCACTTTTGTTGTGCCTCTCTTTCTTTTGACTGTGGATGAAGCATAAGGGAATATTCATCTAAAAATAAGACATCTAATCTGAGCTAAAGTTAGGCCAGAGGAATCCTAGGATAACTAAATATGTAGTATCATTTAGTGCTTAAAAAAGAAGTCATATTGGAAAAATGGAGCACAAAAGACAGGCTTTTAAAATACATCTCTCATCAGATATTAGGCATCCTAACACCTTTGGAAGTAAAAAGGCTTCAGGAAGGCATCCAAAGCTGACTTGTGACACCTATAAATATGATGTGCAATAGGTAGGGTGATATTGGTATTACTGAGCCTTGAAAATAAAGATAAATAGAGATTGCAAATAAGTCTATAAAGGTATTTTACAACACTGTGATGGCATAGCCACCCAGAACCAATTAACATTTTGCATAACTCTGAGCATGTGACCAACAAACGGGAAAAGAAAGGTGTATTTTTACACAGAAGACACACAAGTGACAAGAATTGTCAATCAAAGAAGATAAATGGATTGCAAATTGGTGGAACATTCATAGCTGCTAACACAGAATTGCAAGAAACAGTCACCTCCCTTACCATGTACAGGAATAAAAGCTCTTTCTTTACTCAAAGGTAATCGTTCTTTAAGAAATCTGACAGCAGCACTGTCCTGACCCAGATGACCTGTGACTGAATCATTACTAATTAACAATTTTTTTTATCTTATTATCATCACACTGCAGGATAGATAAGAGACTGGGATTTTTGCTGCACTTGTCTGCCTTTGATAAAACCTATTATCTTAGTCAATTGTGTTACTGAAAGGGAAAGAAACATCCATTTTCCATAAAGAAATGGGAAGACCAGGCCAAAAGGCCACAACTCTAAGTTGTGTTCACATTAATGACCCAGTGTGAAAATAATGATAACTGATTCAACCGGAAGCAGAGAACAAATGCCTCGTGATGTTCTCGTTGAAAGCAAATGTGTTAGGCAATGTATGCATCAGGGAATTAGATATCACTGTGGTGGAAGTGTAGAGGACTTATACACCATTGACATCATATTTTAAAACAAAATGTGCCAAGTTCACTCATCACAAAACCTTTATGTGCTAAAATAGTTGTGAGTATAGAATGTTATATGACAAAATGTGTGGTCATTGGTGATTCACACTTCCTGATGTTTACACTGTTCATGCTTACTTAAAACATTTATCCATTGTGTCTGGTTATCCTGTGACAGTTTTATGAAGTACTTGTATATAGTTGTTAGTTAAAACTACTTTAGGATGCTTATATTTAGGTTCAAGGCACATTATCAGTAATTTTTTCCTGCTTAGTGGAAATGCTTACAACTGATAGATGTCACAAGTCTCCTTGGCTGCACTGCAATTCAAACAATGCAAATAAAAACTCCAAAAGTTTGAGGTAAACATGAAGACTTGGTTTTCTGGTCGCTATGCTAAATTATGAAGATTTAATGCCAATAATAATTTTGCCCTGAAAAAATTGTTGTCACTAGGTGCTGCCTCACTAGTTGCTGTCTGGATATAGTAAATGCAAAACTGCAGTTTCATTGCCTTGAAGTAACAATCCTACATTTTTGGTCAGTGCCGTAATTCCGTTCCTCCACCAAAAAAAAGAAACTAAATCATCAAGTGCCAGAAACATTCTTATGTTCATTTTTTATTACTTTAAGTATGTAGGAATTATACTCTACAGGGAAAGCAAGGTTGCTCTGTAATTAATTTTTTATAGATACTGCTTCACTGGTCTTAGCTCAGCTCACTGAGTCCTATGGAAAAGCAATGTCCATGGACCACAGTTTGGAGTGTACTGCAAAGTCTGAGGTTGTTGGGTCCTTTTCAGCAGATGGTATGAACAAAAATTTGCTCATGTGTTAAATCTTTCTTTTTGGTGTCATAACTCAGTCATTCCTCTTAAGGTTTTCCTTATGTTGTGCTTTAACCCCAGACAGCAACCAAGTACCGGGCAGCTGCTCACTCACTCCACTCCGCCTTGGCTCCACGGGGAGGAGAGTTGGAGGGAAAGGATAAAGCTCATGGTTTGAGAGAAGAGCAATTTCATAATTGAAACAAAACATAATAACAACAATAACAACAACAACCTGATCATACGAACAGTGACAATAATAATTGTAGGACTGAGGAGAGAGAGAGTAGCAGAACTTGAGAGAATATAATGATGTACAATAAAATTTTTCACCTCCCCCTGACTGACAGCCCACTACCTAGCAGCAATCATCCCCTTTTTGGGTAACTCCCCCCAGTCTATATACTGGGCATGACATTCTGTGTAACAGAATATCCCTTTGGCCTGTTTGTGTCACCTGTTCTGGCTGTGCTCCTTCCCATTTTTCGTGCACCTTCTCCCTGTCAGAGCACAAGATGCAGAAAAGTTCTTGACTTAGGATAAGCACTACTTATCTGCAAGCAAAATTCCAGTGTGTAATCAGCATTATTTTCATACTAAGTCCAAAAAACACAACACTACACCAGCTACTCAGACAAAAATAAACTCTCTGCCATCCAAAACAGAGACATCCTGGGATTTATGTGAAGCAGAATGACTACAGAATACTGCTCAGAAGTGTATGTCTCTAGGCCCAAGATAAACATATTTTTGTCATATCTGATAGCTTTTTTGTTAGAGAATATATTTAGATATGAATAGAGCACAGATCTTTCTAGCGATCAATTGCCCTTGTGCAAAGAATCGTGCAAGTCCTTGTCAATAAACCAATATACCTGCCTAAAAAAGAAGCCGTATGGTGACCTGTCCTGTCACATATTGTTTCCCATCTTTTACTGAGTACAAGAGATATTCATTAGACATACACTAGTAAACCAGTAAACATTCAGGAAGCCAAAAAAGCAAACAAACAAACAAACAAACAAAACAAAAAAAAAAAAAAAAAAAAAAAAAAAAAAAAAAAAAAAAAAAAAAAAACCAACCCAACCACACTGAGAAGAAGCTATAAACCAATTTTGTTCAGATCTCTATAAATCCATTTATGTTGATTTTGATCTTCTGGTGCTGGAGCTGCCTTTACACTTTGATTTCATTTTCAAGCTTTGCTGCCCTTGGGGTTTTCTTATAGAAGTAGCATTTTATGACATAATTTATAAAGGTATCTGCATTCCTTGACAAGGTATTCATGGCAGTCCACTTGGGAGGCAAATGTGCCTGGAGCAATTCTGCAGCTAGACAACAGACACATATGGGACGTCCCAGACCAGAGGTTTCAACAACTTGCTGAATGCTGAATGCTTCCACTGTGTCTGAAGTATACTCTGAGCTTTTCTCATGAAGGGCTTGGCACTTAGACAGCTTTCCCCTTACTCTTATCACCCCTTGCTGTACGTCAAACATGCCCATACTATACCCACTTTTCACTGGTACGGGTATGCATTGTTATAAAAGCCAGCTTTGCATCTGAAAACTTTCACTGGTATTTTAATAGGCAATAATCATTAAAGTCAATCTTACCTTATAAATGGATTGAGCACCTTGGAATTTCCTCAAGCTTCTTTTGGCTCTGTCAGCATCCAAAAAATATTCTGATGCAGAAACAGGACTAAGATCAGAATTTTTTCGCAGTATTCAGGAGTAATGCTTACAGGACTCAAGGCCTGAAATACTAAAGTTGTTGCAGAACACATCCCTGCCATAACACAAAAAACAAAAAACTCTCCCAAACTAAAATTTCATTCTAAACACATTCTAAAATTAAATTTATTTGCATTCATAACACTGGAAAATATTATATTTTTCTTCCTACAGTCAATAATTCTACGTGTCCCAATAAATCCAGCTAACTTGAAATGGGACACTTGTTTACCCAGCACAACATGGCAACTTGAAAGAATGAGTATGCCAAGCAATTATTCATAAAACCTTTTTTTGTGCTGTCCAGATCGGAAACATCTCTTCCTTAGAGAAGAGAGAATGCCAGAAGCTCATAAGGTCAGTGCTGCCTTTCTATTTTTTTTTCTTTTTAAAGTCATTCTCTTGTATATAAAGCTTGTTGGTTTGGCATTGATACAACATGTGCTCTTATGATATAGAGAGAAAATCTGTCTGCTTGTCTCAGTGTTTATATTTATATAGTCACTGCTCAGCCCTAAAGCTGTTCTTCAGATCTCTAGCTAAAATAAATGTCACACACTGCTGAATTATTATAAAAATAATTCTGTTTATTTACAAATATGACAACAAGCTGGTAACTTACTGAGATTCTTGAAAGGATTTTCAGTCTTTACAGAGATATGTTCCAGCTAGCCTATTTCCACTCTCCCTGAACATCATATTCTAAATCCAGCTATTAGCCACTTGCCAATACATGTGTCCAGTCTTAGTAGCTATGTATTATGATGGATATAAAAGACATTATTAAGTATTGGAAAGATATTCTTAATGAAAAATAAAAATGCTCTATCCTTTCTTACTTTTTATGACTGCACTTGGCAGCAACTTTTTTCTTGTCTTCCAGGGTGCAATAGGATTAAAACATGATGAGAAAATAAGAATAAAAATTGAGAATGAGATTTAAAATTAAATAGTATATATTGAGAATGTAATATGATAACAATGAAATGCAGCGTATTTTTGCTTAGTGCCAGTGTTTTACTATGCAGCAGCAATTTTTTGCACACTTAACAAAGAGGATCCATTTCCCAACACAAACACTTTCTTTCAAAATCTGCAGAACCAGCAAAATGTTTATCAATGCACAAATAAATACAAAAGCAATATCTTCTGTTTAAAACAAAGGTATTTGTTCTGTGTTTCTCTTGGGTAATTAATATGAGCAAGGAGAAATTGCCATAAGAGAGAGTAAGAGATAGAGCACATAAGATTGGGAAAAAATATCTAATGATAGAATTATTGTTTACTTGAATGTTTTGGAATATTCAGTATAACTTTGTCTACAGGTCTACATCTGACTTGTTCCAAAATATTTCAGGCAGTGAAATAATTTCATTAAATATTTCCTCATGGTGATCCTGACCAATGATCCTGATCAAGGTAAACTAAATAGTTTTAATGTATATCAGGCAATATCGATAAATCTCTTCTGCAGTAATTGTCATGCAATATTTACATTTTTAAACAGCTGAAGAAGACCTCTCAGACAGTAAGGTAAATAAAAAAGATGAGAAGGAACATACTTCTGACAGCTTTCTTTCCCCTTTTTTTCCAACCAACTTGTATAAATTATCAGGACATGTACATTGTTTGAAAAAATATGTGAAGCATTATTAACAGTTATGAACATAAATTAAGAATAGTAATAAATCTACATACAAAATCTCTATGTTGAGTAAAGGCATATTTACAAAAGCTTTGTCCAATGTTCTTCAAAACAGAACTTTCCAAAGGATTAAAAAAATCTATTCAGTATAAGAGCCCTTCAGGAGGTCAAAACATTTGGCCTTAAAGAAAGTGCAGGCAGCTCCTTATGGAGTATATGTACTTGAAAAGACATACAGAAATGCATGAAAGTTTATTTTCTACATATAGCAAGATGGCAAAAGGTATGTTCTCAATTTATAATGAAGACATTTCAGTGGGTATAAAGGAGGGCCTTTTCCCCCAAAAATTATTATTAGCATGCAGAAATCACCTAGGAGCAGTGACTACATTGCATTGGGTATTCTTATTTAGAACAAGTAACCAGGATCAATTTGAAAAGGTGAGGTATACATACGTAACATTGGTCACACATTGAGCTCTTTCTGGTGTTATAAGTAAGGATTTTATATTGCACTGTCCAATAATATTAGTAAAGCAGTTTGATGAAAAGTAGAGATTTCCATCTAATGTCGTGGGATTTTATTAGATGGAATAATAATTCATCCTCTCCTTCTCTCTCTAATGAACTCATCACCATGATACCTGACAGACATATTAAAACCACAGAAGCCAGAAAAAGCAAAAATCCTGAACTGAGTAGCTCTTCAGCTTTTGCCTCCAGCACTAATTTATGCCTTGAATGTAAGAATGTAGTAGATTAATTTAGATTTTCTTCTTATATTTTCCCACCCAGATCCCCTCTTTGCACAAACTAGAATTACAAATAGAAAGATCTTGCCTTGGTGTGTGACTTTGTGCTGCACACCAGAAGCCCACACTCGGGACAATATCAACAGCTGCAGAAGTTTTGGTAGCTTCTGCAGAGAGATTTGCTTCCTTCCCTCTTCCAAATTTAGGGGATTTCTACAGATCTCAACGCTGTAAATTAACAAGGAGCTCTTTTTATAATTCAACTCTACCAGTGCAAATGTGAAATTGTTCAGATAGTGTTTTAATCTTCTAACACTGAAACACAATTTAAGAAATAATTGCCCACAGGATTCAGGAAAGAACATATTAATTACTCTGAGATGTAGTTAGGAAAAAAACTAAAGAATAATGCCAGGTACTAAACTGAACCCTGGAATAGAGGTGGTGGAGAAACAGATATCCCATGCATTTTTAAATTAGTTTCCATATTATCAAATAATTAAACAATAAAATTAATAAACAATAACAATAAAATTGTACTCAGCTAACAAAAGAAAACAAAAGATTTTTATTTTTTTCCCTTTTAGGTGGAGTTCAACACCCTAATTGGATCTCTTTGGCCTATTTAGATCAACACTCTAACTGTCCTTCTAAGGAACTTTGGATGCTTTGTCCAGATTACAGTCTTCTAGCAAATGTGTATCTAAAATATGTGATGACCACAGATACCCAGCAGTCCAATAGAAATAAAAAAAAATTATAATGTGTAATAAATATATTTTTCTCTCCAGAGAAAGGAATCTGAGGGTAGTAGTAATTTAGATTTGCTCTTTCTTGTATAAAACAACTCTAGTTTTCCATAGCATGGCAAATAATAACATCTGAAATAAAATATGAGAAGGGACATACATTTAAGTTGCTGCAACATTTTTCAGAGAATTTCAGAGATAACAACAGTCTTTGTGTGGAGAAAGGGGAAAGAAAATAGCCTTTTGACCACACTAGAGTACAGAAAAAACATACCGTTTTAAAAGAAGAAAATATTATTTCCTGGATGCCAGAGATAGTAGGGGAAAACAGATGCCCTAGGATCTGCCCACACAGCAGCAAGGCTTTCAGCCACAATAAATTACTAGTGTTAGATTAGCTTCAGAAAATAAACAACCAAAACCAAAATAATATCACTTACCTGTCCTTGTAAGATTCAAACAGGATTTTCCAAAGTGACCAGAAAAGTCATCAGCACAATGAGGCAGCATCAGAAAGTTCAAAGAAAAGTGCTTGTCCCAAGGTCCCATTAAAAGAAGATTACATACATCTCCTAATTAGGCCAACTTTTCAGTTCTCAGGTTGAAATTATTGCTGGTATAAAAGAGATCTGACTACCTAACCATTTATTTGGCTAAAACCATGAAGTATAACCTCTAGAAGTGTTTAGACCTCTACTAACAAGGAAGACAAAACATATAAAATATGGTAAAGGTGTTATTTGTACAGTAACCTAAATCTATTTACACCTTGGTTCTTTTAAATGAAAAAACATATTCAACTAGTATGACATTTTTTTTTATGGGATTATAAAAGCGTAAAACCATTTAAAACAATTCTGTGACATAATTCTGATGTGAAAGAGGGACATAGGGAAAGTTACTAGTTTGTGTGTTTTCTATATCTGGACCTGCCATTCCTCAGCTAAATTTAGAACACAACAGTAGAAAATCATTATGGATGAATTTTAAACTGAGATTTAAATAAAGAAATATTAATTCAAGTCAAAGCTGCAAAATATTGAGCGATTTTTTATTTGAGCTTCTAAAATATCAAACTTTTTACTTTTACAACTGAGGACTTCCTTTATGTCTTTACTGATGAACCCAACTGGAATTTGGAAAGACAGATTAGAATTTCAAAGCCAAAATTAAAAATTCTATTTGAGAGTTCATAGATACAGAAGTCTGTAGGCTTGTATGTAATCTCTGTAATTTTCTTATATAACTGTAACCATTCTTATATAATGTTTAAGAACCCAGTGCAGCAGATTTTGATCTTATAAACCACAGAATAGGCTTGGGTCTTGCAGTTAAGGAGACATACTGATATTCCTACAAATTACTACAATAGTAACTTTTAATTGAATGAGAGTCTGCTGAAAAGAGACAAAACAGGTTGGAAATGTGCAAAGTAAACAGAAGCTTGCAGAAACACAGGCTTTTTGAAAAGATTCACTGTTATTGCCTCAACTACTTTAAAAATAGACAAATGTACAAAGAACTAACATATGTAAAATCTTACATTAAAGTGAGATTGCCTCGTTTAGAAGCAGTAATGCAGTAGGAAAGCAGCCTGCAGCCAGCAAAAGTGCTGCACAGTGGGAGGCTCATCCCAGCAAACAACAATTCACACCTGTTAATTACTCTGAATTAGCTCGCTCACAATGCTGGGCATGGCATTTATCCATTGTTGGGAAGCAATACCAATGTAATCTCTTACACTATTGTTATAAGTGAAATTAAAATTTAACATGAGTCATTTCCTTGCAAATCATCAGTTAACTCATCAAAGCATTTGCCAGAGGACCCTTAAAGATCCAGAATGATAAAACTATGTAAA
Source organism: Passerina amoena (assembly GCA_013401095.1). Classification (NCBI taxonomy): domain Eukaryota; kingdom Metazoa; phylum Chordata; class Aves; order Passeriformes; family Cardinalidae; genus Passerina; species Passerina amoena. Next base: position 474,226 of record WBNP01001217.1, read on the forward strand.
TAATATGTATTTCAGGCTTGCTGACAATTATGGTAAAGTTGTTGATGGTGAGATTACATAAACACTCTATTTCAGGTAAATTACTATTTAAACCATCATTAGTTACTTAAAGTCTAAAATGTTTGCACCAATAATAATTTCAAAAAAACAACTCACTGAAGTTTTACTTACAATTCAAACATTTTAAAATTAGAAAATGTCTATTAAATTTGAAAGTCTTAAAACAATGTTTAAGTAACTTGAACACTAGTCCAAATCTAACCATTTAACTTGTCACACTTGAGCAACTTAAGGCTTTTACAATTTCCTTCTAGTTTTTCATGCTAATGCTTAGATAAACTCAAAACAGATGGCATTAAACATTTTAGGAATTCTTGCTTTATCAAAATTATTTAATTAAAAATACTTTTTCTACTTGTATCTACTTGTCTACCTAAAACATTTTTTGAGCAGCTTTAGCAGTCCTGTCCTTACTACTAAACACTAACACACTCACTCTCTCAGCAATTCTGTAGGTGGTTTTCCAGTACAGAAGAATTATAAAAATATTGTCTCTGCTTTTTGTGCATTCAAAGACTTCAGGATGAGTAAAATCCCAGGCATTCTACACATTAAAAATAGTAGACTATATAATCATATTGAGAAATTTTTTAAGACAAATACAAGTCTTAAAGGAGAAAACATACTAATAGGGATTTGATAAAAATTTTATATTTATACAGACTCTGAATATGAAGAGGACTGTTCTGAATTTTTTAAGAGTTATAAACCTCTGAAAATCCAAACTAAATGACAAAAAACCACAGCAACATCCAGGGGTTTTGGAGGGGGTCAGTAGGGAGAAAATTTAGACATACCATCTGTCCTCTAAAAGCATTAACATTTTAAGATGATGTATTTTATGCTGGTCTTTTCTCTTTCTGCTGAAAGCATAGATTTGCATATTTGGAGACTTATTTATCTTTATTTCTGATTCCATCTATATTGACATTCATTTCGCTTTAAAAGCAATTCCCCACTGATATTAGACAATCTCAATGACCTAAATTACATAAGATCCTAAGCATTTAGTATTCAGGGAACATGAATCCTTTCTGGAATGTTTGTGCTTATTAATGTATTTCAGGTGTCCACAAAAAAAAAAAAAAATGAAGGAATCCTGGGCAATATATTCTCTATTGGTTTGATTTTGGCTTTCATGTGACCAAGGAGTTAGAAGGAGTAAGCCTGGTAGTCAAAGTTCACAGTCACTATGATTTCTTTTGTCAAATAGCTTTTTGCTTGTGCAACTAACAATAAAAAGGCCATTATCTGTTATTAAATACAGAATGATTGAGGTTGGAAGAGATGCCTTGAATTTTTCTCTTCCAGACCCCTGCTAAAGCAGGGTCAGTTACAGCATGCTGCCAAAGACTGCCAGTCAACTGTTGAATATCTCCAGGGATTTAGATTCCACAACCTCCCTGGACCTTTTCCAGTGCTCAACTGCCCATATAATAAAAATGTTTTATCTCATATTCAGGTGTATTGTCCTGTGGCTTTATTTGTGCTAAAGTTGGTCAGCAACAGGTGATCAAGTTTGTTCAAGGACGAAATATATTCAGAAAACTTTAAAGTGGTTATAATTCCATGTGTTCTTCTGCAATGATGATGAATTGGGCTTGTACTTGGCCATATTTATAAAATGTTCAATTATACTCATTGAAATTCCCAATGCTAATAACTTTTCATGGTGCAACCCACATTAGACTTTTCTGTACTAATGCCTTATTGATAAACCAATGTATAAATAGATAAATTGATCAGTGGTATGACTAATGGTGAGGTTTGCCTGTGGCATTGATGTCAGAAAAACTTAAAAAGCCTCACAGCAATTATGAGTAGATTTTGAAGTCATGGCAATATGGTGCCAGAGCAATGGAGCTATGAAGAGTTTCCAGGAGAAAAAAAAAATAAAATTATTTTGTTGACAATTAATTCTTCAGAAATATTAAAACAGAAACTATAATAATTTATAAGGTTAGATAATAACTTGGTGGTGGCTGATAGGATAAAAATACCACCTTGGATTACCTTAGATCATTATAATGTTTAAAAATATACTCCTGAGAGTAATTTATGTATGTAAATTATATTAAAATGTGCTGGACCAAGATCACCAGGGACTCAGGGTGCTGACTGGCTTGCATACCATATGAAAGAGCCCTGCTTTAAGGTCAGCAGTTTTGGTGACCCAGATTGTATACCAATAAATCCTTGAATGGATTATCCCACTGTCCCAAGCAGTGGAGAATGGGATCAGGCAGGATTCCAGTGCACACCAACCAGTTCATCAGGTGCTCCACCTCATTCTCTCCAGTGTCTGGGTGGTGTGAGACTCAAAGGTGCAAATCTCTGGAGTCATGAGCAAGGACAAAATGGCTGTGAATTGCTTGACTGGCAAGTATATTTCATTTCTTCAATGAGAAATAATCAATGGTGTGCACAAAGAAAAGTGGTAAAAGAAATTTTTTTCTACCCAGTAGCTGCTTGATATCAGACAAAAATGTACCTTTCTTGATGCATCAGAGCAGAGAGCGAATATGTGGTACAAAGTGGTGGAAGCCTTTTTCCCATGTAGATGCTCAGTCCTGAGGGAAAAGGAACCTTTGCTGATGAATTTGGAGTTAAGTGCAAGTGATATAGGGTATATACATATATATTTTTATACATATATACACAGACAAAAAACAGATGTCTTTAAGTCAGGCAGTGAGGTCAGAGGGTTGGTCACTTTTTGCACAT
>WBNP01001217.1:477409-502655 GCA_013401095.1 Passerina amoena
CTGGTTTTGACACAGCCTTTATTTGTGCTTGGAACTGTGCCAATCCATTGTTAAAAATGTTTTGTTAAATAATTCTGAGTTCAAATTTGCTACACTTAAGCTCATTTATATTACTAATTTTTCTTTCAGTTATCCTTTGGTTTTCCGCCTCTTCTGATAAAATGCCTAGGACAACGGTTGGATAACTTTCAGGGTTTGGTTCCAGATATGGCCTGAGAAAGTAGCAGTGGCATCTTAAAACAAGGTGTTTGGTGGATGCCCTTGAACGGGTGCATTCTCAAACTCTGCATGGTGCTCAGCATCACTTGCAGGGCACTGACCTTGCAGGTTTTTCACAGCAGCTTGCTGTCTTTGTGCTTGGGCCATAATGGGTTGCATGTGTGATGAACTCTGAGACCTTTGTCAAAGAACACTGCATCAAAAAGCACAAAATCTGCCTACACATCTCCAAAGAAACCTAAGAGGCTCTTGGGTTTCCTGAGGTTAAACCAGTTTACGTTAGTTCTGAGCGTTTTGCAGATTGTCACTTATTCATCTCAATAGGGTGCAGATAGTGCTGGATGGCCATCTGTCCCTTGTTTCAGCTGCCAGCAATCAGCCACTTGGCTGGGCTAAACAAAGAATATCTCCATGATATTTAAAGACATACTGGACATTTTACCCTGAGATTCCTGCCAGCAGTTCTATATTTAGAAAGCATTTTAGTTAAAAGAAGACTGAAAGTAAGTGGAGTGCTTCAGAGTCAAATGAGTCTGAAGAATAAGTTGAAATAAACATTGAAGCTTTTCAAGGATCTTAAAAGTTTAGTAACTTCATTTAAAATGCATTTTTGTTCTTGCATTTTACAAATCAAGACAAATGCATAATTATATTATTACTAAATGAGTGTATTCTCCTACCTAATTTTCAATATAGTATGAACTGGAGTGACATATATCTTCAAGTATCTTCTGACTCAGCAAATCTTCTTTCCAGAATGAAATGGGGGTAAATTTGAACTAGATCAAACACTAACCAAACAGTGCAATTGATACTAATTTCTGTTTCCAAACATGCAAATGGAATAAACAACCAAACCTCTTCACACAAACTGAAACAGAAGTCTTCAAAGTACTACTGAACACTGTTGAAATTTCAATAACTACTTGACCATCATCACATAATCCCAAAGTGCAATGTTTTCTTTTTGGAATTAAAGAGAAATGTATTCCTCATTGCCCCTCTGAGTTCCAACCCAAACAGATTTGGATAACCATGCATTAATGAAAGATACAAAACTTTCTGGTAGCTGGCAAAAACCACAAAGCAAATACATACAGGACTCACCATCCAGTGAACGTTCACCAGCAGAGGTTTTTATGTCAGATTTAGCCATTTAAGTCACTTGGTCTTGAATAGACTTCATCAACATTTTCCATGGCTAATCCAAAATATTCTTGAAGAAAAGCTGCCTATGACTCACTTAAAAAAAAAAAAAAGATAAAAACAAGCTCATCCAAGAGTTGTTCTTACTACAATATAACAAGTATTTAAACACATTTTCCATTAAGTTCTAATTTAGTTTAAATTTCTTTCCCCAGGCACATGTGGCAGCTGATAAGCATAACACACTGTGCTATGTTATTACAAAAATTATTTCTTTAGTAAAGGAAACCCATATATATATATAACTACCTGTAGCTTAAATTTCCTTACCATCCTGGACATGTCTGAGAATTTTTGTTAAATTCTGATGTAAATCTTTTTTTCTTCTGAAAGTTGCTATTTCTATCACCTACTCTGATCAAGCCTGCAGGGGAAAAAAAGTAATTCTTACTTTCTTTTCTTTTCCCTTTTTTTTTTTCTTTCTTTATTTTCTTCCTAGTCTTAAAAGGATTTTGTAAAATTATCCTTGTTTTTTGTCTTTTCAAATTGCAGCAAACCATGTTAGAGCTTTTACAGGCATATGATTATGTGATCAAAGTTATCAAGGAAATGTAACACTGCTTAGTCACTAAAAGAATTAACGCAAAGGAGAACCAAAATTCCTGTTCATCAGTTCAACTCATGTACAAAAATCCCTTAATGAAAAATAAAATCAAGTAATTTAAACCCTAAAACTGTCCAACAGATTGCACTTATACTCTAACAGCATCAGGATGATTATGGTGGTTGATGGCCCAGAGAACATAGGTTGAAACTTTAAGTGCAAGATGGATGAGCAGTAAGTTTCAAGCCAGTTTTGATAAAGTGATGCATCATTAATGTATATTTGCTGAATATAATCCTTTGAGAAGATTTAAATTTTCATGACAAAATCTGAAATCCTCAGCCAATTTAAAACTCATGAGACATGAAATTAGCATTAGAATGAGGATGATTTCAGACTCTTTTGAGTGATGACAGTATCAATTAAAACCAACACAAATAATCATGTAATCTTATTAGAAAACCCAACAAATTTTTAGGTATTAAATGCTTGTACCTTAAGTTCAGAGAGGGCATTGGAATTTTAGTTTGCTGTGACCCATGGTTTTAGCTAAATTAAAAGGCTTCTATCTCTCATCTGTATTTTTTTTCTTGCCTCATTGTAGATTAGCTTAAAATACCAAACTATAAGGTATGCTTTGCTACCAGCATAAAATGGGCTTTATTAGAATTAAATGCCATTTAAAATAGGGTGGTAGAGACATTAAGTGTTTCAAAACATCTTTAATAGTACATACAAGCAATAAATCTTATGCTGTGAAATCTAATAGAACAGTTCAACTAGCCTTTAGCTCTTAAGATTCACTATCACTGCTTAAACCTCCATGAACCAAATAGCCTTGGTTTGCATATTGCAAACATCAAGAACAGGTTTTGATGAAAGTTTTAAAAGTATGATGTCAATAGCTTCAGCAGGTGGCATATAAAGCTGTAGTGATATTCTTTCACATGCTGCTGAAACAAAATACATTAGAGACTTTATTTCTTGAAATTTTTGCACAAAAAAAAAAATTACAGGAGAGCTGAATGGATTTTTCATGTGGATTTTTAAAATTAGTCAGCAGAAGAAAACAGAAAATTGAGAGCTTTGAAATAAGACAGAAAACGAGAAATTTTTATGATATGATCATAGCTGCAATTTTAGCAATTTAGCATTCCACAACATAAAGGGAAGGAAAGACCCTCCTTGTTTTATATACATGCAATCCACATTTGCATTATATGAGATCTATTTTATTTTTTTTTAAATAATGTCTAGAGATTCAAAGATGTCAGATTCTGCTTTGTAATGATAACAATTCTTGTGGCATTTTCAGTAGCTGATTATTGCTTTCTAGGATTTTCCAGCTAATCTATACAAATCACAGGAGACTGCATATAAACTGTGCCATATCAGAGGCTCTTGGCCTCCAGTCACCCCTCTTGCACCAGCTGCTTAGCAATCTTTGGGAATGGAGGGTATGTGAATCCTGGGTTTGATTTGATGGGTGAACAGCCACAGCATTTACTGCATGAATACATAATGCTGGCCAAATTCATGCTTTGTCTAATTCCATTAGAATGAATGTGCTTACTCCAGGGATCAAAGTAGTTGGTGGGTAAAGGGCAGTAAATTATGGTGGTATCTGCCTTCCTGGAAGGTCTAAAACATGAAATACAAAGAAATTTCATGGTGGGGGCGGGAAATTTGATTTATAAAGAATGAACTAGACGTTCAGTAATTGAATAGTGCTCTCTTTGACGCTGTTTAGGACAAATGTAGGGTTGGTGGTTTTTTTTTGGCCATTTTTTTCTTCGAAAATACAACCATTTCATTCTTGAAACTACAGAGTAACAATACACCCATAATCACTAGGGACTATCACTATCCAAAAAGTGTTTTCCTTGAATGCACTTCATTGGGCTGACCTGTTATCAGCCAATTTTGGTATTAAACCCACACAACCTAGCCAAAAAGCAAATACAACAAATAAAGTTGAATGTTAAAAAGCAAACTTTCCCTGAAACTTCAGTCTCACAAACTCAGTTAACAATTCTATAAATTCACGTAGCTTTTGATATGGTTCCCATTCCAGAAACTTTCTGTCTTACATACGTGTGTGTGTGTATATATATATATATATATGTATATATACATACACACACACAAATATATGTAGGAAATACTGTTGGCTCATTTTACCAACAGTATAGTGAATATCAAGGCAAGACCTAAAAGGAGATGACCTCTGCTTGCTTCTGTGTTAGCTTGATCCAAAATGTGTTTGACTTGCAGGAGAACTCTCATATAATGAAAGACTGGAACAGACCCCAACTTATTTATGAAAAACTACTACTGGGATTAATTAGACAATTGATTAGTGTCATAGACTAAAAACATTCAATAACCCTTTAAACATGTTCCTAAGAGTTGTTATTATTAAGCCCCATTTAGGCTTTGACACTTGCATTTCATGTAGCCTAAATTTAATAAAAAACAAAGAAAAATCCCTTTGGTTTCTTTCTTACCTGAGCTGCTGATCTTCCATAGTTTAAGGAGATCTGTCCTTCTGCCTTCATCAGTCATTGCCAGCTTGGAATCACCACCTTTTTTCCCCTGACTAATCTGAGAATTATGCACTGGAAGGCAGAGAGAAGGATACTGGCTGATTTTCGTAAGATAAAACATTAAAAGTTGGAAAGAAAAGGTTTTGTTCCTGTATTAAAGTTATGGTAAATTGACATGGCAGAAACAAACTAAATGAAACTTCAGAGCTTACTCTTCACAATTCCTTTTTGAAGAGGAGAGGGGAAAGGAGAGAAAGAGCAAAGATTTAGCTTGATGTTAAAAGCGCGGAAGGGCCAAATATTTTATCGGTGTAACTCAACTAAGTTTCAGTAGAGCTCTCTGTATCCATTAGTAGCAGCTACATTTCAGACACACTAAACACTTTGTTTATCCTGCTTTTGTTCCATAAGACTAGATACAGTAAATAGCCTACACCAGACACTGCTTATAGCTGAAGAGCTTAAAGTTTGAAGAGATACAGAAGTTACATAGTAGCAAAGGACCATAAACCTTCTTTATATTAGAGGCTGGGAAGGAGAACAGAACTGCTGCTGTACCAGTGCCACATGAAAAATGGATTATTGCCAGTGGGAATGAAAAAAGGCTACGATCGCCACAAACTCAGAGTTTTTTTCCAGCTTTTTTCCTCTGTCTAATCTGCCACTTCAAAATTTTATATTACTTTCAGTCCTCTGGACTTTGTTTAGCAAGTTTTTAGAACAACAGAGCTTTGGATCATAAAATTTTAATTTTTATTAAAACTACTTTAAATTGGAAATTATTTTTGACAGAAATATAAGTATACACTCAGATACATACACATATATATACACATATATATGTAGATATATAGATGTATTATTATGATTGAATTTGAGTAAAATTATGTGAAAGCATAACATTCCCTTGCTCTACTCTTTTAACCTAATTCTAGTTTTAACAACTCTAATTCTGAGATTGGGAAAAACACAAAGAGAAACATCCTCATAATTTTTTATCTCCCTTTCTAGGTTTGTTTTCTGCAGTTTAATTTATTATCTTTAATAAATTACAAATTTATCAACTATAAACCACCTGCTTTTAGACTGAAAAAAGGCTGACATTCTAATTGATTAGTGATTACCTGTGTCCATACTGCTTTTCTGTTCCACCATTTGAGATTGTAATTTACAGTTATAGCAGGTAACCTAACAAATTATTTTTTTTTTCATCTTTTGGGGACAACTGATCTTAATGCACTGACCCTGTTTTAGAAAGCACAAGGAGTGTGAATGACAGCTTTCAGATTAGGTGTGGTCAGCACCTGGCTGGCAATTAGAAGATTTTTTTAGTTGGTGAGTTCAGGCACTCTGTCATGTTCTCATGCTTTTGTATCCAGAGGAAATTCTTGTTTAATATGCAGTTCAGATGTTGCTGCTTTTCAAAATTTTATGGGGAGGCATCCAGCGTTAGTGTGTCTTTTAGCTCAGTCTCATTCTTCCTCTTCAATTTATTACAGTTTTATGGAAATTAAAAATGAGCTGTGAGAAGAAAGGGAGAAGAGATATTTTTGCAATGTTTTAATATCCTGTCAGCAAGCTCTCCAGACAGAGTTAAGAAATTTTGATAGGATGGATATTCTTTTTTCCTTCCTTCCATCTTGCTTACTAAAAATGAAACATATGAAGATATACAGTTTCACAGCAAATCACTCTGCAATAAAAAGTGCCCATTATAGAGTGTCAATGGGTGTGATAACATGCATAATTAACCTAGGGGGAGTATGCAATTAGAAAATTAACCTTTTACATTTCTCTCCCTAATCAGGTGCAACAAATAACTACAGAATAACACATTAGCAGCTGTATTTACTGTATTTGCAAGCTATTAACAAGAAATTGATTGTGCTTCAAAAGAGGAGAATTGAGTCTGTGTCTATGAAAAGCACAGTTTGAGATGGCATGGTGGATCTTTGTATTCTTTTTATTCTTCCTTTCATTCTGGTAAAGGTGCATTACCAATGCCAGGCATCCTAAGGACATGTTCAAATACCTCAATTCTTCCTGTTTTCAGGAACAAATGTATTTGTCACATCTTTCTACCATGGTGACTCCTGCTTTGAAAAGGGCTATTTAATGCCAATTGTAATGACTTTTTTCAAACAAGATTAATATTTTTGTATTAAGAAATGGATAGACACCAATTTCATTATTGGTAGTAGTCTACAAGTAATAATGTATTTTAATCACCATGAACTTTATCTGAAATTATTAAAGTAACAAAATTAAAGTCTCCATATCTGGCTGCCATTATCCAGAATATTTCTGTTCCTGTATTGTCAGCCATACAAAACATAATGTCTGTGATGGTCTCAGAGGAATTTGGGATGACAGCAGGAGATACAATGGCCAATAGTGCAATCCTCTCTTTCAGCATGTTATACTTTGTGCTATCATCTATCAGAAATGACAAGAGCTATGAGAGGATTGTCCCCTTTTTCCACATATTGCAACAATGTGATTTCTGTCATTCTGAAGATTACTGTTCTTCAACAATAAATATACATATAAACTTCTGAGGGAATTTGATAGAGTTTCACTAGTAAGTGGAAAAGAGTCAGTTTTACAAGGAGCAGTCAGGCTCTGGAAGAAAAAAAGATCAGTTTTGGAAGATGTAGGGATACCAGCATTAGCATAACTGAGACTGACCCATTCCCCTCACAGCAAGGAAAAATTAATCATTAGAAAAAATGCTTTGCCAGTCACTCTTCAGAATGTCTAACATTTCACCAGTGATTTTTTCCTTTATCAGGAAAATTTAGAAGATGGTAAAAAGCCAAACTCAAGATCTGAGAATCTTTGACAGGGCTATGTTGGTTTCAATTTCCTTGTCTATCAACTTAGGATAGCAAGGGTCCCTTACCTCACAGCTGACTGACTGAATGCAGGAATGTTTAAAGTTTGTGCAATTATAATGGGGCACAGCATCATAGGCACCTTTAAAAACTTAGAGAAATTTCAGTTCTATAGACAGTAGTTTTATTCAGATTTTTTTTCCTCTGTTATTCCTGGATAATACACCACAGAAATGTCTCTTTATACAGTTATCTGGGACACCTTATTCTGATTTTGTACTTCACTCATGCTTATTCAGAGTTTCATTCTTGGGGAAAAAAAAAGCTGAATCTGATTATCTGTGCTTGTTCAAGAGAAGGACTGAAATGTACCTATTGAAACGAGCTTTAGATTGTGCTCTTGAAGGTTTTCCACTGTGACTAGAAAGAGAGGGTTCAAGTGGCCCCTTTTCAGGGTTAAGTTTCCTTGAAGGGAGAACGTCAAGCCCAAAATTTTAGGATTTTAGCAACTTGTTAATCAGTGAGGTTTAACATATATATGGTAAAAGAGCTGGGGGCACAGACAGGACCGATTGTTAGAATCCCTAAAAAAGCACAGTGGTGAAGCACGACCACCTTTTCCTTCTCCTGTGACTGAATTTTAAATATCAAGCAGCTACATTTGTGCTTTTCAAGGTTGCACATACAGACAATGTGCTTCCTCATGGAAACTAGATAAAGACTACTGGGGCAGCTTCATGCAGAGGAAGTGAAATTTTGTCCACTTTCCACCGCAATGGAGAGGATTTCTCCTGAGTGCAGCTGTACAGAAAGGCAGAGGTGGATCTTAAGCAGAGCATTTACTGGTTCACTGACTTTCATTACAATTCTGCAATAATGTTGGAATATATTCACCTCAGCACTGTGCAAATAGACTTTTAAAGACTCTACAAGCGTGCATAAGAAGCTGCACCGTCAGAGAGTGTCTTAAGTATATGTTGTGTGGCATCATATACATATGTGTGTGATGTTACGTACAAGTATGCAGGTATATATGTGCTGTAATCTCCCTGTGCTCAATGCTTAAAGCCAGCAATCTTCCTGTGCAAACATGAGATATATTCTCCCTGATGACTGCAGACAAACATTGATCAGGATGTTGGTTTCACCTATTTGACAGGCCACTCCCCAAATATAGTATGACAAGCCTAAAATAAATCTATTTGGTTCAGTTGCAGAATGTTTTTTCCCCCGGGACACCGAAAGTGAGATGTCAGAATTGTGTTCAATAATGCTCAAGTTATTTCCCTGTAGAGGATAGAAATAGAAAAATAGTGCTTAAAAGGTGATCTTCTGGACTGTATTTTATAATCTTTGTGGGTTATGACGAACTTTCACATTTTTCATCAGCAGGACTACAGATGAGTCACCTTATTGCTTTGGGTGAAAACAGAACTCGTACAATTTGACTTAATATGTTGTACTGATATGTATTTTTAAACTTAAACAAGTGCTTCAAATGTAGTTATTAAAGCAGTTGAGCAGATTCTTTTTATTCTTTTTATTCAAAAAAAACCTGTTTTTGGTTTTACAGTTACATAACAGAGAATATTACCAGCTCATATTGCTTTTGAAAAGACAATAGGTGCAATCTATTTCATCGTATAGTTTAAAGGTTAGCCCTGATGAACAGCTGTTTGCAAGGTTCTGAGGAAAATATAATAGCAACCTCTATCCTTCTGCTCCTAAAAAGATAGGAATGCATCCAGGGACTTGGATAACAAATTTAATTTTTGATAACTAACCAAATCAAAGTAACAATATGCTTTAATGAGACCTTACACTGAATGGTCATCAGAGTTTATAACTTATTTAGAAGCTTCTTAACAAATGAGCTATTCTGAGTGCTATTATTACCCTTCAATTAATTGAAGTATGCAATAAGAGTACAGTTCTCTTACAAGAACATTATTTTTAAACTTCTAATACTGCATACATCAAGTTTCCCATCATTATATCAAAGTGCTATGCCTTTTTACTAGCAATAAAATCAATAACCTTGATAATAATCAGTGACTATTAAACATTTGGGAAGTTCATATAAGGCCCTCAGCTCATAATACCTTAATTTAGGTAATTTTGGCTTATTTTCTTTTCAGAGAAAGGTGATGAGTTGATAAAAACAAAACATGTAATGGGTTATTCATTTCAGTCCTATCAGACCAGAGAACAGAAATACCAATTTAAAAATGACACAAGAATATTACCTAGAGTTGAAAAAGGCTTGTAAAACTTCTAATTACTTCAAGAGGGGTTCACATGGTCCCAACTCTCAAGCCTATCTTGGTCTCTCTGGAGGCCATTTCTTCCTTCCAGCATGTCAACACAGCTTGGCTCAGCAAATGCACAGGGGATGCAGTCAGTCCCACTGTCCATATCAATGATGATGTTAAACAGCATCGGTCCCAGGGCTGATCCCTAAGGAATGCCACTTGTCACTCATCTCCACTTGGACACTGGGATATTGACCCTACTCTTTGAGTGCAACCTTCCAGGCAATTCTTTTCCAACTAAGTGGTTCATCTATCAGATCCACATCTGTCCAGGTTACAGGCAAGGATATCATGTGGGACAGTGTCAAATGCTCTGCACAAATCCAGGTAGATGATGTCAGTCCTTCTTTCCTCATTCAGTACTACTGTCACCCTGTCATAGATGGCCACCAAATTTGTCAGGCAGGATTTGCCCTTAGTGAAGCCTTGCTGACTGCCACCAATCACCTTGTTTGCCACATGCCTTAGCATAGTTTCCATGATTTCAACAAGTGCTGAGGTGGGGCGGACTGGCCTATATCCTTCCTCACGTGTTCCTTATTTCTCTTTTTAAAAATGGGGGTAATATTTCCCCCACTGCAGTCAGGAAGAACTTCTGGACTCCACGACTTCTCAAACAGGATGGCTAGTGGCCTAGCCACCTCTTCCAACAGTTGCCTCAGGTGCCCTCCCTTCTGCCTTGAGCCCAGTTTGAGCCTCTGCAGTCCGACAGAGCAACGTCTCACCTTCAGAGAGGCATCCTCCCCATCCCCCTTCCAAGAAAGCTGCCACACCTGGTTCCCCAGAGTCCTCTCTTATGGGAGTGGGGTGGGTGCTGTCCTCTCAGGTCCTGACTGTGCCTCTGCAGCAGCTTCCCACTTCAGGAAACTTCTCTGGAGATCACAATCCCCTGCTCTTCTCTGGGGGACGCTTACTTTTCTTAGCTCATTCTTTAGTATTTCTGCAAAGAGAACAAACATTAACATTGTTATGAGTCAAATAACAAACCTTGATGTGAACTAGTCTTCTACATGCTAAGATAAATTTAAGGTCATGATTTTACTTACAATAATATCTAAAATTATTAATGCTGTATTAGTCTGTTACTGGACCTCCAGACCTCCAGATAAAGCTGATTTGACCTGGAATCTGGAATAACAAAATAATTCTGTCAAATGAGCCAGTCTGCATGGTTTAGTTTATTCTTAATAGAAGGTAGTGGTTGATACCTGAAAAGTTACAGTAATGTAAACATAGGCTAATATGAATCCCATTAATATAAAAACCAGTCAAGAGGTTGGGTTTTGTTTTGTTTGTATTTGACCTTTGCTGTAGTATTTAAATTTGTTGGTTGGTTTTCTTTTGATTTTTTTTTAACAATGCTTGAAATTCAAGTTCAGTGGCCCTTTGCAAGAGCTGTGTGAGTTCTGTCAGTCTTCATAATTTCCTGTATATATTCTGGAGTGTGTGTTTTGCCAGAGACCCTTGTAAAGCTTCCTGAAGTTGCCTCATGCCAGAACTGTACATTGTCAATGAGAATATTATTGCAATTATAAGAACTTAGAGGAGAAATATTTAAACCTTGTAACACTGGCAAAAAATAATGAATTTTTGGTTAATGTTTACTTCCATGGATGTGTATTATATCCCATCACTTTCAGAAGAAAGACAAGGTGTGAACTTTAAAATCTGTATATAAAAAGGTGATTTGTAGGTGACTGAGAGCTAAGATTAAGTGAGTTGGTGGCAAATAATAAATCAGTAAGGCAGTTTTGATCTACTCATTATTATCATAACTTTGACCCAAAAGGGGACTCTCATCAATAAATTTGGCAGTATTCTGATAATATTTGAATTTTTTTTTATTTACATAACTTATTTCTCTACAATATGGCTTAAGAATACTGAATTCAAACTCTTGGGCAAAATTTTATTTCTATTCCAAGCCATTAATAAGTAATTTGGGGTTTTTGGGGTTTTTTTTTTTTGGTTGGTTGTTTTAAATTCTAAAAATCAAGTTTATGGAATGCGGGGGGATATTGGTCCATCTCAGGAAATGTTGACTATTTTTGTTGGAAATCTGGTATTCTAAGCAATAATACTCCAGTGCCTCATAAACCAGAATGCTTTGGGGCACTTTATGTTGGATCTGCCTCAGTCAACATCAGACAAGTAAAAGTTGTTATCTAAACTAGTCCTCTAGTCTTCCTTTTTAGTCAATGGCGAGAAATAAAAACCTTTAGGGAGTGATTCATCTCACTGAAAATGAGCATCTGGGACAGCTCAGACAAATTGTCTACAACATCTACTTCTCTCAATAACAACAGCTTATACTGCTCTAGCTTAGATTGAGACAATCTTTAAGACATTTGGAACTAGACAAGAAAAATCTCATGTTTCATGGCAGTTTGGAATCAAAGGAACACAGAAAAAGAGAAAATTACCAGTAGTTAAATATGAAATTGTTCCAGGAATAAGTTAAACAAATAATTAAGAAATATTTTCAAACTATTATTTTCATCTGTTTACTTTTAAGTACTTGGCTGGTGAAAGGAAATGGTGTTCAGAAATACACTATTCAGTTGGTTTTAACCAACATTTGTTGAAAGATCTTGTGATGTTTACATTTCAAAGTGTAAATTCAATCTTGTTTACAGGAATTAAAATGATGGTTTTGCATTTTTATGGGGGGAAAGTGTAGATTATAGTCTGCACTCTGAAAAGCAAAACAATTAGAAGAAAGGAATAAGGGAATTCTAGCAGGGGTTTTGAAGCACGAATCATCAAATCATAAAACCAAAAGGAAAATAAAATTCTATCTCCTTATGAAACCATATGCTTATAGTATAGAAAGAGATAACGATATAAGATTTTCAGTCTTAATAATCATGGAATAAATCTTAGAAAATACACTAAAAGAGTAAAGTTTCAATACAATGCAAATTACTTTGGCAGGAGAGCTGAATTATTTAAGAAAAGAATTTGGACTTGTTAAAACTTAAACAGTTGAATAGTGGAGATTGATTTGTAAAGCATCATCATCAGTGGTAAATTCAGGTGGCATTTCCTGACTTCATTTAAGTTTTCTCACAGTAGTCTTTCACTATACAGATGATAGAGTGAAGGAGATAAGTTATTTTGCTCAGTTTAATATTTTTTGATACCCACTACAGAGATTGATATAGATTTTTAAAAAAAATTTTTATAGATTTTTTGATACCCATTATAGAGATTGATTGATCCAACATAGAGATGATATGATCTGTTCTGAAATTATGCCTAAATATGACTTGAATATTGAAGGTATAAGCACAGTTTTTTATTTCATGTGGCCTTGGTTTTGGCAATTGAATCTCTGTAATTTGCTAATTCAAAAAATGAATAGTACCTAGATGTGAGTCAGAGAATGCATGCAAATTTTAAAGGACATTTGAAAAAAAATGCAAAGAAACAAAATGCCATATCAACAATAAGCAAATTTTTTTGCTGGGAATGGAGAGCAAAACTACAGCTTAAGTTACAGGAGTATTCAGGACTTAATAAACAGGTTCTACCTGTGCCACAGGATGTTCATGTAAATACTATCATTCAGAGGTACTCAAGAATCTATACCCTTCAACTCCTATCCCATAACCTTCCCTATATCATTCAGTTCTGAATCTTGGTAAGTGCTCCACATAATATTTAGAGTATTACTGCTCTAGGATATGTGGAAAGTCATAGCAGGTCTGCAAGAACTGTGTGCCCTCTGGGATGCTCACATTTGTCAGCAATGCAATGTTGAATATACAGGAGAAGAACATAAACACACTCCATCAGCACTATCAATGGAAGGAGGTTAACTCCATTCTGAAATATTCTCACTTGGAAGATATGACTATATAGTACACCAGAAAGTAACAACTCTGCAATTTAACATTCATACTATTTTAAAATATAGGAATGATAAGGAAAGAATACATTTTTTCTCTCTTTTTTTCTTCCTGTTTGTGTGTTTGAGGAATATTTTTTTTAATCCAATATACTGATTAAATCTCAGGGTGAATAAATTAAAAAACCCCACATTTACTTACATTCTTCTGTAGATTCAAACTAAGCAATTGCTTTCATTTATTGTATCAATTGCATAACTAATGGTGGGGAAGCCTGCATTTTGGATGTGTTTAAGATTTTCTTTTCAAGACTGAATTATTCTGCCAAAGAATGTAAGGAACAGCTATCACAATCCCTTTAGCCTACTATCATGTTTCTGAAAATAGACAGTTGTGAATGCTTAGGGAAAAAAAAAATATCAGAACTGAGAAATTTATACTGTAAGACTTCCAACAATTTGGAATTTAGTATCTTATGTCAAACTTTGTCTTCAAATTTGTGTTTAATAGACCTCGACATGTAGTTCTTTCATTTGTTGATTTTTTTAACTGCAAAACAATAGTAAAAAAAATATATTTTGTTTTTTTTCATCTTTGATGGCATATATATTCTTAATAATTATTTACTTAATAATTATTTGTTAAATAATTTAGACATCACTGAAGTGTCGAGTATCTACATTCAATGAATATTAATATTGTAGAGCATGTTTTATCAGTCCAGTAATGCCCACAACCAGTTAGGTTTTATAGATCATTTCAGTAAAATCAACAGAAACCTGAATTTTCTGTCCTTGAACCATAAATAGTTATTAGCTCATCAGAATGAACTCTAAAATAGAGAAGAAAGATGTCTTGAAGCTTAGGAAATGTAATCCATAATTTAGATTCAGATCTGTCATCAGAGGACACTTGGGTTTTGTTTTGACTCTAAGTCTGTAAAATGCACTCATACAAAGTGTCCCACCTAGTGGGTTCCTTGAAAATATGAAATGCTCTTAAATCCTAATATTGCAAATCACTGTGTAAATATAAGGTAATAAGAAGCCTTGTACTGCACACATGCAAAAGATCTCAAAAATTCCAGAGAAATGTCTGGAGGACTGTGTCCTCTGCCTGGGAACTCTGTGATGCCTGGCCCCCGGGCCTTCCACTGCCCCCCAGAGCTGGCCTTGGCAGCAGTCTGTGTGTGCCTTGCTAGCAGGCTGCAGTGAACAGCTGCAGGGAATGAGGTGATAAATTAAAGAATTATGGTCCAATGATTAGGTCATTAGGTCTTCCTGACAAATGGTTAGCATATTAATTGGTGGTTAAAATTAATATCTCCATTTTGGCTTCTGATAAAGAAGCTAAAGAAAAATCATCTGATTATCATTAGAGAAGACTGTCTTTTGATTTAGGTACACACATCTTTAATTTTGGAAGGTAATCTAAAAAGCACATAGAAACTCTAATTTCTTGTGGTGACTTTTAGCAGGCTGTAGTATTGTCTTTTAATGAATCAATGGAAACCTCACTGGTTGAAATTTGTGAGGGTTATCTGAAAAAGATTTTGGAATAGTACTTTATGTAGACTAGCTTCTGTCTCTAGCATTCTCATTCTGAGATATATAGCTCTGCTGAAACAAAAGCAAACTAATATTTCAATTCTGCTGTGTCAGTACAGAGGAGGTCTGTGTGCAAGAAAACATCTCTCTATGGTTAAATGCAGAATGGGATGCTTTCCACAGAAGTTAAAGAAAACCAAAATGCCAAAAAAGGCAACACTGTAAATGATACTGTTCCTTGAAAAATCAGAATCAGTATAAATAACAGGGTAAGATACAGTGTGGAACTCAATCACATCAAATTGAATTGAAGCAAATAATATAGATTGAATATTTCAGTTGTAAGGGACCTACAACTATCAACCAATTCAACTGCCTGACCACTTCATGCTGTAGCAAAAGTTATCATATTACTAAGACCATTGTTCAAGTGCCTTAAAAACCATGTCAGGTACCTCCTTTTCATTTATAGATAACATGTAATTTAATTAGAAATTCTAGTGCCTCATAAGTGTGGTCCAATGTTTGACTCTAGATTAGAGGAATAAAATAACGATTTATCTAAATATTTTCTTCACATTTTCTTTCTATTGTTTCTTTTTATGTGTTTTTTTCACTTTTACAATGTTATTCAATGTGAATATAAAAAAAAGCTATTTAGAACCAAAACTGAATAAATCCTTTTATATGTCCTTTGCACCTTTATAAATGCTGACAGTAGGTGAATGCAACAGTGGCAATTTAAACATTTGATTCTGTGAATTACATTTTGTCTCAAAGTAAACTTAAAAATACATATCCAAGGGAGCTCTGAGATCTATTGCATTTCTGCCATCTTATGCTCAAAAATGTGTAATATACATAAAAATACAAAATTAATACTTTTATCTTCTGTTCCAGTCAAGAAAGGGGAAAGAAAACCCCAGCTCAAAGTCCTTTCACCATCAAAACATGAGCTGCTTCTTCAAAAAAATACTTTAAAGAGTAGATAAGAATTTTGCTGTGCTGTAAAGGTCAAAAGATAGCTTCTGCCAAGCCACAGAGGAAATATTAATTTCATTATGACTGGTTAGGCAGTCCTCACTATATTTGCTCAGTTTCTCTGTATTTAATTTTCATTATTTGTGTTAACATGTTACATGATCTGCAGAAAAGTCACATTAAATAAAAAAATCTATATTTTTTTCCCTACTTCCACATCTTGCAAGAATTTAGTCTTTGGTAGAACTTTTATCCCAACAGATTTTTACTTTAAGGGACTGAAAATACAGTTGATAAAAATCTGTCCATCTTTTTCAATATCTCCACAATCTCTTGCTTACTTTACCAAAAGGGTTTGATATTAATTTAACCCAAGACTTTCACAGACTCTTATATGAAGTCTCTTAGACTGAATAATTTGCATGAATCACATATTTAAACATGGAAAGCATAGAAAATGCAGAGAAAACAGTCATGAGCTCCAGAATTCACAAGACTGAAAATTTGCAAGCTCAGATAAATTTTATGGTAAATTTTTCTCATGAGAAGATAAAGGAAGTAGTGACAGTTTAACTTCCAGGTCTTGAAGTACTGGTTGAAAATACAAGCACTAAACACAAATAGAGATCTCATCCATCTCTAGAAAAGTTTTACATAAATACAAGTATAAAAGTGATGAACAGCCTTTATCTTGACCCATGAGTTCATTTTAATCTCATTTTCTTCTCCTCTGCCCTGCTGAGGGGGAAGTAATGGAGTGGCTTGGTGGGCATATGGCAGCCACTGAAGGTCAACCCACCACAAAAATGTATTCCATATTTTGTAGGAAGTATCAATTCAACAAAGAGCTTTCTTTTAAAACTTCATCCAGTTTAACAGTTTTTGAAACTGCAAGAAAAATTAATCTCTAATGTAAATCATTAAATTTGAATTTTACCAGTGGTGGATTTATTTAATTGTATATAATACTTGTCTGATGGAGGTAATGAGCTTTCTTCACTGAAGTTTACAGAGTTTACGTTTCCTATTTATCACTGACAAATGTATGGTTATAGCCAAGTGAAGAAAATCTAATATTCACAATTTGGAAAAACTGGTTGTAGAAAGGCTGAGAAGTTAGTTTGAAAAAAAAGTGTTCTCCCCTCTCTCTCCAGTCCCACTTTTGGATCTTTTTCATTAAATTAGTTGCCTATATCTAATACAAAAAAGTACAAAATAATATTATTTAATATCCTGTGACCATATTGATTTCCTGTGCAAAACTAACTTAAATTCTGTGATGTTTTCCTATTCACTCAAGTTGTACTGATCGTCAGTTGCATACATCTGATACTTTTGTCAGATACTTTAATTGCATTTTTATGTTTATGGGTTGCTGTTTTATGTCTGATTTCTAAAAATAAGTAAAATTCAGCAAGAAATATTTCAAATTAAATGTGTGTAGCAATTAAATTCAACTTGTTTCCCACAATATTTGAACTTAGACTTGGTAGTTTTTTAACATTCAGACCTTTTTGACATTCATTATTTCAAGCTATTGTAGAACTGTGATTATGAGAATCCAAACATAACCTGAGCAGGTGGATGTTGGTTACACTCCTGTTTCTCCATTTCAGAAGCAAATGGTTTTGTCTTTACTAATAGAGGTGTATTGAATATGTGTATATATATATATGCATCTGAACACACAAGTGTGTGCAAAATACATCTGCATAAACAAATATAAAATATCTATTTCAATGTGAACATGTAATTCTGAGGAATAAAGCCAATCTGAATGTGATACTTTTCAGTTTTATCACAAGAAAACTAGAAAGGTTTGGTGACCTCAATCTTTATCAAGGTTCTGTCTGGGGGAGGTGTTTCATATGTGTTAATTAGCTTAAGATTAAAAGGTAATTTTTGTTTTTTTAAAGCTTCCAAAAAAAGCTCATTGCCATATATTATCAAGCAGCAGTAAGCTAAAGAAGTTTCTACAACTAAGATAATGATTTGAAATTTAAAATTCTTTTTGAGAAGTGATAGGGACATAGCAAGCTTAGGGTTAGGCTCTGAGTTCTGTAGCTCTAGGCTGATTCTATAAATTTAAAATTTTAATGCATCTTCTTTTTAAGATTTATTTTGAAACAAATGAAAAAGCCCTTGCAACAAACAAGCAAAGGAATAAGTAAAATCAGAATTCAAAACAGGTGCAAAAAAGATAGTTTTAGACAGAAATATATTTTTATCTCCAGAAAGCTTTTGTCAAAAATGTTTTAAAAGCAACTTTTCTGAGCTCTGCAAGAGATATTCAAGTCTTTGATAAACTTATGTTCATTGAGCTTTGATAATAATAATGGTGATATTTTTATGGTGTACATGATGAATTGTATTCCAGAATATTTCCCTTCATTCACAGAGATACTACTCTTTTGCAGTTCTTTTGACACAGCTATAATGATTTTTGAGTTATTTTATTTTTGCCAGAAGATTACGTGAATCCAGTTTGAAGGTAATTAAACACAAAACCCTGAAAAATTTCATATGATGATGGGTCTGTTATTAAAGGCTTTGGAAAGCTTTAAAATTTGACCTTAAGTGGAGGTTTAGCTCATTACTGGTCTTCTGAGCTGGATATTTTTTCAAAAATCAAGGCTGAACATGGCTTCCTTCAGTCTCTTAAAATAAATAATCAATGGCCTTTTCATCGAAAGGTAAAAGTGCACAGATTAGATCTTAAACCACCAGGTGGTGTCAGCCATTAAAGGTGACTTCAAACAGTAGCCAGTTCAAGCACTCGTATCAGCTCAAGGTGCGACCCACCATGTCTAGCTACTCTAATCAAAATCAGAAAATCCATAAGAATACTACACAGAAGTAAAGCAAACCTGTGGTTTGTGCTGTCAAGTGAATTGTCGACTGAGGCCGTTCTGAGTGCTTGTTATCCCCACCACTTCAAATGTATGAAATATACATTCAAAGTTAGCGTTACGTTTACTCTTCTTACCATGACCTTGAAACAGTGTCGCTCTCATTTCAGTAGTTCTCCATTACATTGCAAAAACAGAAATAAGGAAAAAACCTACAGTCAGTGACTCAGAAGTAGCCTCTGGTAACAGCAAACCCCATTCTACTTATTTTTGCCACTGGATTTAGACAGCTCCTCCTTAGCAGAATGTGAAAAAAAATTGCCCTTTCATTACCACTAGATAAGTAAAGAACAGCCGTTGCCCAGTTGCAGCATAACATTTACATTCAGCGATGCACAGTATTATTTATATTAGTGTGAACACCAAATACTTCTATTTCAGAGCCTCATACAGCTTCTGTAGGGAAAATAAATAAATAATTAAACAAACAAAAAACCAAACCCAAGCCTCCTAATCATATTCAAAACCTTGGGCCAGAGGTCCTGCCATCAAGAACAGACACATAGATGTTTCACAACCAGTCCCTGAGGACTTTGCCTGCCAAAGAGAATTCTACACATCTAGTAGCTCTGTTGCCATTTGTTTGCCATCATTTCTGGCCTCAGCCTTGGGTGTTGTTGGTGCCAAGAAAAGCCAAACAGCAATGCATTTCTGGAGCAGAGTGCTGAGTCCAGAGGCAGGCAGATACCCTTGCGTCTGGCTCAGCCCCCAATGGTCCTAGGGTCAGTTGACAGGGGAGGGGAAGGAAGGGAACCTCGATGCACCCCTCTCCTACTAATTTGGTGCCAGGGCCAGCAAGTGGTGATCAGAGCATGGAGAGGGATTGCAGGTAAGCAAGACATATTTTTCTGAAGAGAAGAAACAAGGAATTCCAGTCACTCCAGCCAATAAGTCAGCTTCACTGGGATCCAGCTTCAATGCCTCTATGCAAATCTACGTAGCAAGGAGAATTGGAGGAGTTAGAGATGCCTGTGCCTACAGGGCTGTGATCTTATTGATATCAGAGAGGTGGTGAAATGTCTTCTATGTCTGGACAATACTGAATCAAATCAGGCCAAGGATGTCAAAGGCCACACAAAAAACTTCTACAGGTACATTGGTGGTAAAAGAAAGGGTAGGGAAAATGTGGGCCTTCTACTGAGGGAAACAGGACACCTGATTATCCAGGACATGGAAAAGGCTTTCACAGACTCACTGAACTAATTAAGTTGGAAAAGACCTCTGAGAACTTCAGGCACCACCTTGTCAACTAGATCATGGCTCTGAGTTCCCAGTCGGCTCTTAAACTCCTCTGAAGATGGTAATTCCAGTGATTCCACCACTTCTTTGTGCAGTTCATTGCAATGTCCAATCACACTTCCTGTGAATAAATTCCTCCTAACATCCAGCTTAAATCTCTCTTGGTAGAGTTTGAGACTATATTCTCTCATCCTGTTCCTGGTTGCTTGGAAGAAGAGGCTGGCTACAACCTCCTGTCAGAGTTGAAGAGAGTGTTGAGGTCATGCCTGAGCCTTCTCTGGTCCAGGCTTTGAGCAACCTGGTCTAGGGGAGGGTGTTCCTGCAATGTGGTGGCAACCAGATGATCCCTAATGTTTCTTCTAACAAAGCCATTCCATAATTTTGTGATTCAGTGTAAGGTGCAAGAGACAAAGCCAGGCACAAAAATTCCACCATGATGATCAGGGATGGACTAAATGTTGCTCTGCAGAAGAGGGGTTGGGCAGCAGCCCCAAAAAAGGCTCCTTACAGCTCTCCCTCAGTCAGCTCATCACAGAGGCGTGCTGTTCACTGAGCTGTGGCGGCTCAGAGCTGGGGTAGCACATGCAGCTCAGTCCCTGGAAGGGGCAGGGGTAGGTGTTGCAGGGACTGATAATGTCCCTGGGACCCTGATGAATGCATTCAGCCACCTGGAAAGTCCACCTTAATCTGCACCCGACTCTGTAGCTTAAGCTTTCTGTGAGCAGGGTGATGTCAGTGTCTCTCTGTTCCTTGCCTTTTCATTAAAGCTTGAAAGGGAGAAAAATCCAAAAGGGATTGCCAAGGACTTATTTAAAATTAATAAAGATGACTTCCTTATATTGAAAACTGGTCATATATCTCTGATGTTACAAATAATAGGCAGAAACAGCTACAGTAAGTGGAATAAATTTGATAACACTTTAAGTAGATTAGCCAGAGAAGAACATATTGTGTGCTTGCAAGAATAAGAATAAGAAGGCAGACAGAGAGAGGGGAGAGTCTCAAAGGCAGTTTTAGGCTCGGAGCACCAGAGGCTGAATACCAGCACTTGGAAAAAATCACATTTGTCCTTTTTAACACATTTCTCTTAAGTTTTCAGTAATATTACTCATCATGAAATTAAGCTGGAATTTGTAATATCCAGTTAATATCTGATGTTATAAGAGAAGAAAGAGAAGTGGAAAACATTATGAAATAAAATTGCTTTGTCCCATTGTCCCTGGACAAGGAGGCAGCAGCATCCTGTCACTGATGCCTAACATCTAATGGATGAAAACTGTTGCAAAGTCATTGTAGGTGATCTCTTTGTCTATATACTAACTGCAGTGCCAGGAGATGGAAAAAACTCTTGTTTATCTTCTTTTTTTTTGATCACTGGAATAAAACACTCTCTATGGGAAATGATAATTCTGTACTTTTCTGCATATTTCTGACATATGGATAAATAATTAAGAAAGTGTTTCCTTTTATCAATGTCAAAAAGTTAGGAACGTCTCAGGACTGCAGCTTTGAAAGATTTTTACATGAGAGTTTGTAAAAGTGCCAGATTGAAAAGTTTCTCTCCACAGGGAAGAAGTAGAAAATGACAAGTGTGTTTCTACAATTTCTCTCCAAACTTTAAGTCTACCTTGAAAATAAACTCAGTACGTTAAAGGACAGTCCATCTGTCATTAATCACTCAGGTTTTTCACCTTTTTACAGACTGCCAGCCTTGTTGCTAGTCATTTAATATTGTATTTTCCACTACTAGCTGAATTTAGAATACCAACTAATTTTATCCTCCACCTATGACAGGGAAGCAACATTTGGTACTTCTAGAATTTATTCATTGTGTGAATCATCATCTCTGTGCTCTTGCATTCCATGATCTGAAATAAAGGCCATTTAAATTGTAGCTATATGTCAACTGGTATAACAAAGTTACCATGCAGGTTCCCCTGCTCAGAAAATGCCATCACTGGTAGTCAAAGTAACTTTCTGTTTCTGCTTGTTGCTTTCTGACCTCTGCCCCTTAACTTTGCATGCTGCAAACGTCATCTTAGCCAGGCTCTCAAAATTGTTAATACTGATACAGCTGTCTTGCCAACAGCAACAATATTCTTATATTGAAAAGTCACCGCAGGTGAAATTGAAGTAGTCTCTTCCAAAAAACTTGATCTTTAAAGCTGTGTTTGTAATATGTAGTTAAACTTCTTCAGCATGCCTAAAATGAAATAGAAACCCATTCAGACTCACTGTGCAGTTTTATCCTTTTCCCCAGTGTTGGCAAAGCCCTTCCACCTGTCAGACAGAAGCTGTGAGCCTCTAACTCTGCAGTGAACTATGTTAACATGACCAGGGTAGCCGAGCAAGTGATGATACTAGAAATACTTTGCTTATCTTATGAAGGCCAGAACACTGGGCATTCCCCTTAATGTTTGAGAAAGAGAAAGGAAGGATAACTCTCATACTGGACAAAGCAACAGACCCTTTCATCAGAATTTCCTGGGAGGTTTGCAATAGTATGGCCCTGAAAGATTTTAGCAGTTGCCTATATCAGTTGAAATTTATCAGGACAATTTTTTGTTTCTACCTTCTTTGTGTCAGAGCAATTTGAATGCTTGCAACTGTTGACATCAGAAAAGACAACACAAACTCCCCAAACACTTTAACACGTTATTTCAACACTTTAACACATTAAAATTAAACACACAGCTGCTACCTGGTCTTTCTGCCTAGCACTAAGTACTTTCCCAACTACTTCAGCAAGATAGGTCACCCTTTTTAGATAACATAGCACTTCAAATTAATGAAATAAAACAAAATGAAGAAGATGAATCTGTGTGGTTTTTACTCCAAAATGTTGGCCATCTTTGAAACTTAAGCAGCCAGTTCTTCAGCAACAGTAGCTTGTTTATGCTCATCCATTCCCACAACTACATTGGCCTTCAAGTTAACCAGAGAAGCACATGATTTTTACTGGTTTTAATTTCCAAGAGCTGGATTTGTCTCCTTGTTTTTAGTTAGATTGCTTGTTCTCCTGATGAAGAGCTGATTTAATGAGCACAGTAAATGTCAGATAATATTGGAGAACAGATTCACAGCAGTGAATATCTTGCTCCGATGTACCTGGAGTTGAGTTGCCTGCCCCAAAGGTTGCAAAGTTAAAAAACGATTTCCTTTACCTTAATGCTAAAGGCTCTGAGTGCCAAATCAAGGTGATAACCCTGCTGCAATTTCTGCAAGAGTGGCATACACTGGTAAGTGAGTCACCATTCAGCAAAGATGTTTGGCTAAATAAACTCTGGGATCCTCTAAATCCCAGGAACTTCTTTAGGTAGAAGAAGAGGATTAGGTCACAAAACAGCTGGGACTATTATATCCAGACTATTTTTTTTTTATAATAGGCAGACTATTCTGTTTTCTTTTAAAAGGTTGTTATGTCTTGAAACTTTTATATGCACAACTGATTAAACAAAATATTATTTTTCA
The DNA here is from genome assembly GCA_013401095.1 of Passerina amoena. NCBI lineage: Eukaryota > Metazoa > Chordata > Aves > Passeriformes > Cardinalidae > Passerina > Passerina amoena. The sequence goes on from WBNP01001217.1 coordinate 501,069, forward strand.
CTATACTACATGTCTATTGGTGTGACACTTTAAAACCTCCTTTTGTGTGAGAGTGAAGATAGAATGGGCGCAAGGATACACACACCCCCCTCACTCAAACAAATGTCATATGGTAATTGGTGATATTTTTCTGTCCTTTTCTAATAAATTAGATATTTGTATTTGAAGAGCTTTGTCTTTTCTAGATGAGCCATTTCCTGTTTGCTTATTCTACAGTAATAGTATCAATTATTAATACAAAGAAGAGGATTATAAATAATGTCAAATATAGCCTTTCTTAAGATAGCTAAGATTTCTAGCCTGTTGCTGTCAAATCCAGAACTGACACAGAATATTTTTTTCTAAATGTCAGTAGATGATAGTGGCAGCTTCACCACATTTCCCAAAGTTCATACAGAGAGTCCTAAGTCTTAAAGGAACTCTCCACAAAATTTTAAGGAAACCAGACTATTGGGACTTGGCTTTTAACATCCATAAGTGGCGTCCCAGTTGATTATTTTTTTATGAATTTCCATAAATAATAAAATCCCATGGATTGCAGGCCTCATAGGAAAATACTAATGACACTTTTTCTGAATATTATCTACCTATCTCCATTCTGAAATAGCTCTCATTTATTTTTGTTATTTTCTTCATATTTTCTTACTCTGCCCAAAACCAATTTATCTTCCCTTAAAATCCTTATTTCCCTATGTTTGTGTGGAATACTTAAAATACTGTGTGAAATGTCTCTGTTCTCTCTGGACATACCTGTTCCTTTCAATGTTTCCCTCTCCTAGATCTGTGATTTCATCTGACCATACAATGCTCTATGTCTAGTTTGAAAAACTTGACTGGTTAAACAAAAAAAAAAACCAAAAAACCACTTCATATTGGTTTATAGCTGGCAATAACTTACAAGTGTTTGGTTTAGATATTTTTTTAGGTTTTATCATTAAACATTTCTCTTTTGTGAGTTGACAGGCTGCTCATTCTTTACTGAAGATGATTTCATAGTTTGCTATCCAACTGCCACAGAAATCCAACCAAACATCAGAATTCCCTGGGAAGTTTGTAACAGTATGACCTTGAAAGAATTTACTATTTGCAGGTCTTCCAAATTTTTATTTCTGTAGCAGAATATGTGAAAGTCCTTTAAGGTCTGGATTGCCTAATTCTAAGCCAAACCACATGAGTTGTTCAAATCCCAGCACTTAGGCACAGCATAAAGCATGAGCTCAGCACTCTCTGGCCACTCACCTTGCTGGGGCTGCAGATTAGGAGAGAGCAGGGCATTATGTTCACCAGTTTTGTCAGGCTAACATACATGGCAAAGAAGTCAGAGGAATTTTGAAACATAACTTTTCATCACTGTTGAAAAACTACGCCAGACCAACCAAGCGAAAACAAACCCAAAACCCAGACCAACCAAAAAAACCCCCAAAACCCAAAAGCAAAACAAAACCCCAACAAACCCTAGAAACAAAACAAAACAAAACCCCAAAAACATCAGCACAATCTTGAAATTATTTTCATTTGTGGGGATTTTTTTGCAATCAGAATTTTTCAGTACAAACTCTCTTCCATATGAAAACGCTATTAAGTCAA
>WBNP01001217.1:502665-591852 GCA_013401095.1 Passerina amoena
CTAAACAACAAACAAGGGCTATAGATTCAGTTCCATCATCAAAACAGATTTCTTTTGACAAATGTAATACAGCAGTTTTTCAGCTTCACTAGTACTCCATCCTGTTGAGCATTCAATGTAATAAAATGCTCAACCTTGTGATGAAAACATAGATTACAACACTCAGAAAATACATGGACTAAACAAACACTGGTGCTCCAGAACAGCTTTATAAATGAAATGAAGTGTTCTGAAACTTTGGGTTGTTGACAGATATTGATAGATGTTAGAGATCTGAGAGCTCATCTGAAATTTATCTAGACTATGCAAACAATCACAACTAAACCAGCCGAAATGATGTGTTGAAACTTCCATTAATTTTCAAAATGTCAGACGAGCTGAAGCTTAAATATTTTGCCTCTCAGCTGGCACCATTAAGGTAAGAGGTGCTTCTTTGTTTAGCAAAAAATCCTAACATACAAACAAACAAGCTAAAACTCAGCAGATATTTTCAAACCCCAACAAAATTTATCTATATCCCAACAATTGTTTCACCATTTCACACTCTCAGGTTATTTACTTTCTGTAAAACTCAAGGTTTACCTTGAGTTTTGCAAAATTGCACTATTTTAAGTCAATAAGTTCCTGAACTTCAGAATTGTTTTCAAAAGGTAAAAAAATCATTGAAAACAGCAAGAAAAAATGGATATAAACTCATCATTGTAGAGCTCTTCTGAAATGAGTATTTCATTATACCCTTTCCAATCAAACTGAAAAAAAAAAAAATCATATAGTACCATTTAAACATTGGTTACATTATATGAAAATTATTTCAATGTAAATCAGTTTTCTGTCACATACAAATTAAACTTAAAATTTTCTTGTAATTTGCCCTGCAGCACCTCAATACTTCCTTGGAAACAAAACTGACCTGGTGAACTCTGAGATTCCATATCAGGAGAGAAAGACTTACTGTGGTACAGGAGACATAGAGTTCCTTTTCCAAATCAAAATCAGACAGGGAGAGTTACTTATTATGTGTCTTCTTCCTAGAGACTAAAAGAAATTAGGAAATGCATAAAGGTGACCTTAAGGGATATAATAGAACATTTTGAATTTATCAAGCCTAAGGCTCAGTAACAGTGTCTGTGTATATCACATCTGCTAAACTGAAACATTTGCCATGCACTTTTTAAATTTTTGTCAAGCAGAGGTCAAATTAGTATACTAAAACAGGGAGAGATATCACATAATTTTTAGTTTGTTTATTATAAACAGTTGTACTACCATTTTTCAATCTATTCTCATTTCAGGGAAAATGAATATCTATTAATATTGGAAATTAGTATGACCAATAATAGATTTAGGTGTTGGAATATTTTTTCTTAACAGCATCAACACAAGAAAAGTAAAGCATATTGCAAAAATACAGTGTGGCAGCTGCCTTGCTTTCACTTGCCTTACTTCCCAGTGAGCTTGCACAAAGGGCATCAGTGGCAGAGCTTAGGTATTATGAATTATTATAGGAATAGGAATATAATAGGAATTATTAAGAATTATGAAGCATGTGAGGTGGGCAAGCATAAAGATGTAACACTAACTTTCCATCAAAAATTACCATTAAAATAAATAGTAAATTATACACATGTGGAAAGGACTATTTACTTTTCACATACCTGTAAACAGTCTCTGTTCATTCTGTGATAATTCCTAAGGAAAGATACTGCTGAATTTGAAACTGTAATTTGTTAGAATTTTAGTTTAGTTAGATTTCGGTTATACTAGTAATGAATCCTTGGTTATAATTGTGTATCAATTTTACTACCCAGTGATTGAGAAAATGGAACTCAATGCCTTGTTGAAATAGCTGGAGAAAAACGTTGGTTTTTTTATTTTTTTTTTTAATCAATTTTGTTTTCTTGGTTGCTACCAAGTTTTCAATGGAGTCAATTTCAATAGAGTTTATTTCATTATTTCTGCAGTCAGTTACTGATATCTTACTGCTTTGGTTTAAATGGGAAGTTCCTTTAGCTGAGCTGAGCCAAGACCAGAGCAAAACATTATTTTCTGATTTCACAGAGAGCAGAAGAGGAGAATTCTGTGATTCACAGAGCAGCACTGACACTTTTGAACCTTTTGCTTCTGAGGGCCAGGGTCTCTTAAGAAGGTGGCAGTCTGAAGGTGTCTGCCTGGCTTGTTCCTTCTGTGTGCAGTGCTGTGACCGCTCCTGTCCCCCTGAATGTCACTGCTGGAGCGTTTGGGCAGCCACAGTCCCCACTGTCCTCGGGAGGAGGTGACTGCACAGCCATGGGAGCAATCACAGCCTGGCTGGGCTGCTCAGTGTTAGAGCCACATTTGCTGTCATCAAAACAGAGCAGTTATTACAAGTCCAATCTCTACAGCTTCTCCAGAGCCTCCTGATGGTTTATGACAGACAACTGCTTCTGAGCTCCTGTCAGTAAATGTGCTAAAAATAACTTGACAGCTAAATGATGCCTGAAGAAGAGGAGAAATGGGTTAGGAGATTTTAAAGACTTGGAATTACCTTAGAGATCCAAGAAAGATCCTGATTTTTGAGAATTCTATGTAGATCGTTTTAAGAATCCAGGGAATAATAATAATGGAGAGAAGAACCTTCTCTGCTTAGCTGACTAGAGCTAAGCAATTCCAAAAAGTGAGGTATCATGCTAATGATAATCTTGAAAAGGGAAAGGAATAGATATTGAACATCTTGAATTTAGATTATGCTGCAAGAAACTTTACCAAAAAAAAAAAAGAGAAAACAAACAAGCAAAAAAGTCTAGGAAATATTCCTATAAGAATACTACTAAGAACTACTTTTACTTAAAAATATATATTAATATGATTTTATGTATAATATTATAATGGTCTTGTTTTCATTCTGTTTCAGCCAAAATTATTAGATGTTCAAATGTCAATGGATATTGAAATTTCCAGACATAACCAAGAGGCATATGGGCATTGCTGTTCAAAAAGGGTCAGAACTTATTAGTCTGTGTCTTGTTTCACATCAAATATTGATGCTTCAAATGTTTTGTCTTTTACAAAGTTTGGGCTCGACTTATTTAGAAATAAATAATATATATAACAATCCTGGGAGGAAATTAAATTCTGGTCATGCTATTTATTAAAATTTTACTGACTACAAGGTCAGCAAGTTTGTAGAGTTATTTTCCTTGAGAATTTCTACTTCCTTCTGAGCTGGCGATGTAGGGAACAAAAGTGAATTTGAAATAGCAGTAGGATTTTAAGTAGCAATATAAAAGACTTGTGATTCCAGAAATATGGGGACTTCAGCTTCAGGAACACTAGGGTGCTGCCAGAATTTCACCAACGATTCCTCTTAGGCTATGAAATGGGGCAATGAAAACTTCATGTGACATAGCATATGGCACCTTTTCTGTCAAAAAAAGCTGGAAGAAATTCCTGAACCACCTTCTGCCAACTCTTCTACTACACAAACCAATACGTTTTCACTTAACTCTCCTGGATACTGAAACTTTTAGAAAATAATCCAGGCTTGAAAAGGCCTGAAAAGGTGCAGAATCCACTACCTCTCTTTCTAGATGTTCCAATATTAAAGTGCCATTATTGTGAAAAGTGCATGCACTAATTTCTGTGCATTTCTGGAATGTTTGAGTTCCAACAATTAAAAGTACTGGTACCTGTAGTGTCTTTTTTTCCTAAACAAACACTGATTAATGTCAGCATAAAGACAGCCTGAAGAAATGAATGAGCATCTCCTAAGGGAAAGATGATTATTATTCATCAGTACTCAGAGCTGCTGATTAATATTTCATGGCCATCATTCAGACTACAGAAGTGAAGAAAGACATAACCCATATCAGATATATTGGTCAAAATCCCCAGGATTACTACTGCTATTATTATTATTATTATTATTATTATTATTATTATTATTATTATTATTATTATTATTATATTTTTCTCATGATAATTAGGACTGCTAAGAGAGCTGTATAATTTCTTTTATTTTATAGTCTCAATCAGATAAAAAATATGCCTTTCAGATGTTTACAGGCAGAAGAGAGTGAATCCATGAAGATATAATAATTTAACAAAATAACAGAAAGCAAATTAAAATGTAAAATAATCTTTGTAAAAAAATAGATAATTTTTATACAATGAATTTCATATAATTCCATTTCCTAGTGTCAAAATTTTTGCACATTTTCTCAAAGTCATGCAAAATTTCCAGTGTAAATTAATTTGAAAAAACAATGTGCATGAGTTTATTTGACACATCATAGATTTTTTGCTCTGTTTCTCTAGTATTTTATAAAAATTGAAACTAGAAAATAGGTGATATGGTGGTTTTCTTACCAGACACTATCTTTCAGAAAATTGAACACTCTCATTTTTTAAAAGAGATAAGGCTGAAGAGGGAGCCTTAGAATTTATTTTTTAATTTATGCTCACCTGCTTAATAAGCACTTCTTTCCCAAGATGCTGCATTTGAAAAAAAAAGAAAAGAAAACAGTTATATTAAGATTAGATGGTTGGGTTTGTTATTTTTTGTTATTTTCAAAAGACTGTGTCCATTCATCTGTAGTTTTAGCCACTATATATTGAGAGCAGAGCAAAATTCACATAACAAAATGTTCACTGGGTTTGAACAAATTCTTTCTTACCTTTCTCTAAACAGTGGTACTCAGGAGTTAACTGGATTGGTTCTCTCCTTTGAAAGCATCTGGGCACTGATCAAAGAGCTTAAAGAGTTAAAAGATTTGTTACTTCAATTTTGAATTTTGACATGTCACTCTAAGCCTTGACAGAGTTTCACTTGTTATATCTCAGTCTCATGTTTCTCTCTGTAGTCCTGGCACCTTTGTTTATCTTCCCTGGAAATAGTGTGTGTGCATATACATACACACACATCATATATATACATATATATACACATATACATACATATATATATATATATATGTATATATGCGCCTCAGACTCTCTTTTTGGAAATCTCATGGTCAACTGCTCAGTTGCACCATGGCAACTGAGATCTAGAAAGGGGTCTGATCCCTCCAGACTGTTAAGTCTTAATATGAAAGGATAAAAATAAATGGGTTTGATAGTATAGATTCACAGACAATACATTTTTTCACCCTCCAAAGACAAAACTTTGAATCCCAGACATTTGTGGGAGTTTCTCACTTTTTAGGAAAAAAAATGCACAAAAAGTGACATTTCAGGAGCACAAATGCACATCACTCAATTCAAAGTCAGCAGTTTTGGTCTTGGGTTTGGTTTTGGTTTGTTTGTTTTTAAAAAATATTAAAAATATTTTCAGTTTAAATTTTTCTCTTATTGTCTAAGAAGTTACAACTATTTGAGTTGCAATGAAGGGCAAATATCTGGGACTAAAAAATTTCTAGGTTTCAAACTTCTTGAAAGTTGAACTAGTACTGGCAGGAAATGTATTTGAATATTAACCTAATCTATCAAAGGCTTATTGTGGACAAATCTCAGCAAGAACACTTGAACACATCCAAAAAAGTGCTGGGAGCAATAGCATCCCAAAGCATCTAAATTCTGGGGCCACACATCAGCCACCTCTTTCCAAAGAAGGTTCTAATTCAAAACTTGTCTTATTTATCTTTTGGTTATTTGTTTTATTTGAATTGTTTTACTAAAGCTTTAATTTTAGGATCACATTCCAAGCATAAATGACCATGGTGTACAACCTGTTTTAGAAGCAAATCACATATCTTTGGAGACTTGCCTGCAAGAAATTTTGTTCTTGATTAATTGAAGAAGTCCACTAATTAACCTTTTAGTCCAGGCCTTGAGCAAATCAGAAAATCTTCAAAGCCTTGAGGCCACTGTAGCTTAATTACCATTAAAAATAATTTTTTAAATAGTGCACAAATTCTGCAAAAAATGTGTAGAGATTTTCTTTTTTTTTTTCACAAACACATTCTGAGGCACTGGAGTCAAACTCTTAAGGAATCTGAACAAAAGGAGCAGAACAGAAGACTATCCAGAGTTCTGCTCAATTTTTTTACTACATGGTCAAAATAAGTCCTGAATAAAAATTAACACTAAAAGAGAGAAAGCTAAATAAACATAAAAATTAATCAATATTACAGATGAAGGCTTTCATACTTATAGTAAGTATTTATGACAACAAGTGAAGTTTTTAGAGAAGCTATTTTAGTGGAGAAACTTGCCATAATTTCTGGAAGAGCAAGTTTGACATCCAAAGAACATGTAAAATATTACCATATTTTAAAGTAGCAGATTATCATTGATAAAAAAATCAAAATTCTAGCAAAACAAAATGTCATGGGTAAATCTTCCTTTGCCTTCACTTATTTACTTTTGGTTTTGTTTGAAAAAAAAATCTTTTAGACAATCATATAATAGTTTAGGTTTGAAGGTTGGAAAGACCATCTTGTTCCAACCCCACCTTTCACTAGACCAGGTTGCTCACAGCCCCATCCAACCTGGCCTTCAACACTTTCAAGGATGGGGCATCCACAACTTGTCCAGGCATCCTGTCCTAGTGCCCCAACACCTAAGTAATATTATAAAGAGAAATTATTTCCAAGTGAAATAATGTTTTGAGATTTGGCGTCATGATTTTTTCTTATTTTGGTTTAGGAGTTGGTTTGTTTTTTTGTTTGTGGATTTTTTTTTCTTTATTTTTCTAAGGTAGAATCATGCAATTTATTAGATTAGGAGTTGAGAAGCAACTATTAACTTAATGAAAAATGTAGAAAGAGCAAAATTTCTAGACAACCAAAAAGTAACATCAAAAGAACTATTTTCTAGTTTATACATGAAAGACAGAATAAGAAGAACAGAAACAAATTAGACAACTCACTTTCTTGCTCCTTCTGTGAAGAACAGCAAAATACATTATATTTTATGTAGAGAAAAGCCTAAAAACATTAGCTCTAGGATAAGCTTTCATGAGTACTTAAATGTATTAGTTCATTCTAGACAATTTATAAATTCACAGGCTCCCTTCTTCCCAGAAGTGCTTTTCCTTTCTTGACTCTCAAGATCATGCTATTCTGCTAAATTTACAGCTGAAACTCCAGGCAATGTGGAAGCCTCCAAGGCAGCTGTAGTTGTTTCCATAACTCACAACACAAGAAACACCTGAGGTCAGAAGTTGCTTTGATCTTTTCGATTCCAAGGAAACACAATGTCACCTAAGCAGAGGGAAGAGTGGCAGACAAAGCACAGAAAACTATCAGCGGACTGTTCAGTTCAAACTATAAGGGGTTTTAATGGACTATTTGTGGTATTTTTGTATGTGAATTTCAAACAAAATTTCATGAACATTTTATGAACATTTAAAATGCCCCTGAAACTATATGTGTGTTTCTTTGATATTCTAAATGGGTTTTAGGGAAAAAACTCAAATGTTCTTTGTGAGGTAGGAGGCAAAGAGGGAGAAACAACCCACAAACTGTAATTTTGGGAGAATTTTGCGTCTCTGGAAATGTGAGATGTACAAAAATTCTTAGTATAATCACTTCAGTATTCTCTCATCACATAGGCATCTACAGAAGCCAGAATAATCCTGATAATTTGACAGCAACAAAGGGGGAATCAGTCCTCTGTAGGGATGGGGAAGGTAATCTTCTTCCCACACTTTCTTATCCATTCGGATGGTGAAAGCAGCATGGACTTAGAAAAGAGTTAACAATCCTAGGATCCCTATCCCTAAGTTTACCTTCAACTTCCAGGTAGCCTGAAAGTCTCATTCAGAGGGATGCCAAACTCTTCCCCTGTTGTGTGGGGTACGTTATTTTTCATACCCTGACACTATCAGTATTCTCTCCTTTCTGGATAGGCCTGTAGAGGAAAATAGTTACTTGCGGCATCATGGGTTAACTAACATAATCTTCAGTTTTTCTACTGCAAGCCTTTGCAAAGCTCACTGCCCCTAATTGATTCATTGATTTATTCATAATGAGAAAACAGTGTGCATAAAGCAGATGCTAAACATAACGAGCCATAACTTTAAATCCAAATGGGATCAGTAGCATGGCTAACAGAAAATTATTGCTGTAATTTATTAAGATTTTAAAGGTGCCATGGTGGTAGGAATTGGTTCTTTCGTTAATAAACTCTGCAGTGCATGAAAATAACAGGGGCATCTTCTTCCCGTAAAGTATTCTGTAATGGCAGAAGGAAAGAGGGGTTTGTTTGTTTGCTTTTGTTATTTTGGGTTTGGTTTTTTTTGGTTTTTTGTTTTTTGGGGGGGGGGAGGTGGGTGTTGGGTTTTTTGTAAAGGAATGAGAGTGATGAAGCCCCTGCAGGGCTTACTATACTTTCAAAAGAAACCACTAAGAGTTTTGACAATACACGCTGTGACACAACAGAAATTCAGTGCAGTGGGACTGCCCTATTGAACATATCCTGTTTCAGGATCTCTCCTGGCTGTACTTACAGCACATGAAATGGGATTTCTTTAGTAGTTCACAGCAGCCTATTCTGTACCATAAAAAAAAATTCTGTCAAGCATGATGTTTTCTATTCAAGGAGATTATATTTTTTTCCTTCTGTGTATTTAAAAAGCAAACAAACAAAAAAATAAAAAAGCTAGTATTATTAAAGAGAGGGGTCTAACCTCCCAAGAGTGAAGTTCAGAAGGACTTGGATGCAGACATTCCTTTGACCTTAATAAAGGGACTAGATAGAGACCAGGACACAACTGATATCCACTTAATAATAGGCGTAAAATCTTTGGGTTTTCTTTTGGCTCATTTTTAATTCTACTGCCTTTTAATCTAAATAAATAAATGAATTAAACCAACTCCTTTTCTTCCTCACTCAGTGCACAAAAGAGAATAAAAGCAGGTTACACTGTAGCAAAACTCAGCTGAAAAGCACCATATATAGAGATGTGGAAAACCCACGGACTGTGAGCAGATGGAAGCATTGAACTGAGCTGGGGCTGGCAGCCTGGTCACAGGCTGTAAAAGCTGAAATGCTCCTACAGTGCTGAACCAAGGTTAGAGAGGGCAAAAAAGAATAGTTTCAGCTTCACTCTTGAGTAAGCTGCTCACTTCTCTTCTTTCTTTGGCCTTCTTATTTTCTCTGTATTTATTTATTTTATTGCAGCACAAACAAGTAAAGTCAGTGCTGTACTTCTCCCCCATCTTCTGAGGAAATTCTAACGACAGACCCAGAGATCCTGGCTTTTTCTCCTCACTTCATACATTCATTGACCTCTGTACAAATACAGCAGTGCCTTTGAAACTCAGAGCTAGTGTAATTTTAAGACAAAATTTAAGCAGATATGGATTTTACTGGCTGTGGTGAATCTCTTGATATTTTCAGAACAGCACAAAGCATTCTTCCAAAACTTGGAATTCAGCATCAATTTCACTAATTTTAACAGTATGAACATTATGATTTGGAATATCCGTAGCACTTGCCTTGTAGTAAGTCCTTCATAAGTGTTTAAAGTTTTGGCAGCATTTGACCTATTTTTTAAAACCATATGTTTTATGTTAAAATTGCATTATGTTAATAGCTTCACTATTATGAAGAGTAGGCATATTCAGCTAAAAAAGGAAGAAGAAAATGAATGGAGAGCAAAGAACAAAAGGAAGAGAAAGTGAAGAGAAAAAAAAAGGCATTCTAAATAAAAGGAGTAACAGCGATTGTAGCTTATATATTATGTAATGTAGACCTGTATGGAATAAAGGTGTTCTAAAATTTATCTGTAGAGATTTTTGCACCAATAAGGGTAATAATTATTGAAAAAATAAAACAAGACCTTTTATAGAATAGTTCCCATTTTCTTACCTTAGAATTTTTTTTTTGCCTCTAGAGGCAGGGGACATATCTGTCCATGGTTGTGAAATGAACTGTGAAGAGTATTTTCGAAATAAAATTTTCTAACTGGCATTTAGCCATCAGCTTGCTGTGGCTACCATGTCTCTTGCAATGCTGCTTTAGCAGAGACACTGAGATCTTGAGCTATTTTGGTAGAGCCTTTACATATCACTGTGTATTTAAGGAAAACTTGTTTAAGCATTGATAAAAGAAAAGTACTTTCAAACTGAATATTTACACAGCACTGTCTTGTGAACTTTTTACTGCATGTATCATGTATTTCCATAGCAATAAAAAATAATCTTAATTTTCTTCACTCCCCCATGAATAAACTCAGTGTAGCTACAGTGATGTTTGAACTCTAAGAGTGCCATATGACAAAGAGAAAAAAAAACTATAATTCACTATGGATTTTGGAAAGTATGTAGCTATTATGTATGGTACATTGGCTGTTAAATGGAAGAGGTAAAACAAGGTAATAAATGCTTTATTCTAAAGACAGCTCAACATGCCCAGAAATGTGGAGGGTTAGGATTACAAGCAACAGACAATACTGGTTTCAGTTTAGGCAGCACCCTCCCACCATCCAAGGCTGTTTAAACTTCTCTGCAACATATAAGTTATGTTTTTAACATATATGATATTCTGTAGCTTCAACCAGTGTTGTCAGAATAGCATGAGTACATGAAAGTTTGAATCATCTGAGATTGAGGAATAGCAATCATTCTCTACCATATCCAAGTAAAAAATTAGACATGATCTGAAGACAAGGTTAGAAAGAGTGCTTTGAAAAGTTAGAAATGAACTCAAATTTCCTCAATATAACTCCAGCATATTAATTGCAATAGCATACAAAGTCTCAGAGCTCTGCCTTCTAATTAGAGCAGTAAGACCTACAGAAACTGGAGCTTTCTAATATTTTTTGGTTTTCAGTAGGAGAGCTTTACAGTATTAAGAAAAAGGTCTAAAGATACTTTAGGATACTCCAACCATTCAGGTTTTATCTTGTCAAAGGAGGATGCCACTGAAAGATCTCAGGGAATATTTTATAGGAAGAAATGTAATTATAAGAATGGGAACACATCATATGCTCTTGGAGTAATGAGACAGACTGACTTTAATGTTATTATCTGTTATTTGCAACTGACTCAAGGCTTTATACTACCTCAGCTGACTGACATAATTGGGATCCTGTGTTCTCTATATGAAAATACATTTCTTCACATCACTGAAGCTGTAAGAAGCGGGGGAGTAACATTTAACACCTTTGGGCTCAAAGGAAGAAACAACAGGCTGGGATTTGAGTTGGTACTTTTTAAGTTGGTTACTTCCTCCAACACTGCATTAATTTGAACAGAAAACACAGATGAATTGAGATCATTAAATTCTCTTTTACTGATAACATTCCACCGACTACTGCTAGAATATGATAATCTGAGGAGAAGGCAGATTTCCTACCATTATTGCAAAAGACAGATGTTCATTTTTCCTGTACCTAAGAAAAGATAATATAGTTGTAAGGCACTATGACTTTTAAGTAGTTAAAAATTTTAAAATAGAATCAAATGTCAGAAACTATGCTTTTAGGTTTTTATTTGTATTGTATTAAGCTTTTGTCTAATCAAACTTGTCATTTTATTTACACCTTCCCTTTTTATTTTCCAGTGCTAACACAATATATGCCACAATATCTTGACAACTAATTTAGTACCTGAAATCATTCCACCACAATCTGAGGTCAATAACTAACACAGAAAAAGGGAAATACCCATCTGTCCATTTCCCCCTCACCCCCAATTTTATCAGAATAAAATGGGACATCAGTAGTGTGATAGACACTAATGTATCTCTCATGAGAGGAGAGAAAGGTTTGTATGTTTTTCAGCTCTTACACTGGTCTGCTTATACCCAGAAATACAAAATTTGACTGTCTTCATCTGATCATGAATAAAACACATTTTGTACAATTACCCAATGCTATTAAAATTATTTTGTGAGAAATATATGAATGTCAATTACCGAATCCTTGTAGCAAAGAATTTCACATCTTATGAATAAATGCTGCAAACACTTCCTTACTTCCTAGTTGTAAAAAAATATGTCTAGTACTATTTACTGGTCTACTTACATTGATAGAAAATTTCTTTCTTAGCTCAGAAAACACAACCACAAGTGAAAGAGGGGACCCACTTACAAACTGGATACTAACTGACTCTAGATGGCATATTTGCTAAGGTAAGTGTCCCTGAACTTTCTCAGTGCTATCAATTATAAAAAATTCTCTTAGCATTTAAGGTAAAATAAACACATTTCAAAATTAATGGCATGAAAAAAAAAAAAAAAGAGCATATTTTGCTTTTGTTCATAGAGACATTTTTTGTTAATTTAGGTTTCAGTTCTGACTTCTTTCAGAGTATTCAATTATATTGAAGTGCAACACCATCAAATATGAGAAAAGTCATGACTTATCAAACTATGAAAACTTTGAAATTCCACCCTGGACTCAAATGGGCTGCAGACAGCAGAACACAAGTATTATGGTAATAATACTGGAACTTAATCTGGATTCTGCCCTGAAAGACAGCAAAAAAATGTTTTTATAAATACGTTAGCAACAAAAGGAGGGCTAGGGAGACTCTCCATCCTTTATTAGAAGGGGCAGGCAGGAAATAGTGACAAAGAATGAGGAAAAGGATAAGATACTTAATGCCTTCTTCTTCAACCTCTGTTCATTTCCTTCTGCAAAATGATTTTTATTGTCCTGTCTTTTAGAGTAAGTTCTGCTTTTGGTTTGAGACAGGAAAATTTGAAGAAAATTTTCTGTGGAGGTGGGGCTGTGCCTGAGATATACCAGGTCTTGTTTAAAGCTAACTTAGAATCATGGAACCATAGAATGGTTTGGGTTGAAAGCGACCTTAAAGATCGTGTAGTTCCAATATCCCTCCCATGGGTGGGGACACCTTCCACTAGAGCAGGTTGCTCAAAGCCTTGAGCACTGGCCTTGCACATCCCAAAGGAGTGAACATCATCAGCTTCTCTGGGCAACTTGTGCCAGTGTCTCACCACCATCAAAGTAAAAAAAATTCTTCCTAACATCTAATATACACCTACTTTCAATTAGAAACCATTCCCCTATCACTTCATATGCTTGTAAAAAGTCCCTCTCCAGATTCCTTTTAGGCCCCCTTTAGATTCTGGAAAGCTCCTCTAAGGTCTGATGGAGCCTTCTCTTTTCCAGGTAGAACCACCTCATCTCCCTCAACCTGTCTGTATAGGAGATAAACTCTAGCCTTCAGATCATATTTGTCACCCTCCCCTGGACTCTCTTTAGCAGATCCATGTTTTTCTTAAGTTGGGGGCCTCAGAGGTGGACACTCCAGGTGCTCTCTCACAAGAGCAGAGTTGAGTGGTAGAGTCATCTTCCTTGACCTGCTGCCCACACTTCTTTTGATGCAGCCTGGGATGTGGTTGGCTTTTGGGGCTGTAAGCAGACATTGCCAGATCATGTTGGGCTCATCAACGAATACTCACCAGTCCTTCTCCACAGGGTTTGTCTCAATCCACTTAAACAGATTCTAATTTTTTTTTAACTGTGATAACTTTTCCTTATTACATATTTTCTTGCAAGATGGAGGTCACAGTATCAGTTTCTTATCAAATTCCCTGCCGAGCGCTTCCATGGCCAATGACGTCAATTAGTTTAAGCTTTTCAGCAGATACAGTTACTAATTGCAGGTTTGCCACTCAGAATATCAATAAACCATCCAAGGGTAATTGAGGGCCAGTACAGTCAATGCCCACAACATAAAATATTAAATAATTCTTATTTAGCATGGAAGTAGTTTCTTCTTTGCCTAAGCAATATTTATGTTGACAATATTGCCCACTTGGAAGATGCAGCAAAATGTATCAGCAAACAGATGTCATCAGAAAGGGCACTTCAGTGCACTCTATAATTATGCCTTTGGTCAAACCATGCGTCTCTTAAAAGCCTACCTTATTTATCTCAGAGGTCACCTGTGATGTTTTCCAGGACTCCTGACTGAGGTAGGCTGACTGAAGCGCTGCTCCAAACAACTGGAGAAGCAGTGCCATAGTCTTTAGACCCTATTGCCTGGATCTTGGAAACATGGGATAAACTATGAAGAACAAATTAAAAAGTTTACTTAGGTGATAAAAATAATTAAAAATAAATAAAAAAGGTCTTGAAAGTGCTACCTTGTCACATAGACATATTTGTGAATAAATAAATTCAGGACTGGTGGTTGAATAATACTGATAGAATCTTTACAATTCCTGAGGAAATGCCACTAAAAGGTACTAGCAAATGCAACCAAGGGTTCAAGAAAACATTTCCTTCAGTAACACAGTCACAAACACAAGACCTCAGTTGTTTTGCTCAACATTTGAAAAGTATGACTTAAAAATTTTTGCAAGAGAAAACTTTATAAGGTTTCATCTTTCACAACCAAGTCTGCTCCAGACCAAAGGCTATCCCAAGTTATTCTTGTTTCTTGCATCATCCCATGAAACACTTTGCTTTATAGGAATTTCAGCCTTTAATTGCATTTTCCTTTGGGTTTATGAACAACGTCTCTTGGAGCTTTTACCAAGATTGTCTAAGAAACTGTAGGATTTCAGACACTGTATGTTCCCCAAAGGAACATACCTTCTCCAAAGATGAATTGTATTACTGGCTTTTTTTATGGCAGCATGAGCTAATTGATTCCAGCTAAAAACATAAATTCCAGTGTTTGGTGACTACAGACAATTTCTAAGGAACACGGAAACAATCTCTGCAATGGTTATTAATTCTAACCTCGTTCTAAATGGCATCTGATGCCATAAAGAATCTGTAGTCAGTGCAAGCAACTGTAGAATGCTGACCTCAGCATAGCATATCAGTGGTTTAAGAAACTCTCAGTTAATTATTTTTTCCTGCATATATTTTCCTAAATGCCTATGAGACCACACCTTAGAAACAGTCAGAAATGACACCTTAGCGACACTCCTCCCCCAGCAGGAAGATAATTTAAATATCTGAAACATTGAGTAAATCTCCCTGGCATTATTTTTTTAAATGTAGTTG
Organism: Passerina amoena; assembly: GCA_013401095.1. NCBI lineage: Eukaryota > Metazoa > Chordata > Aves > Passeriformes > Cardinalidae > Passerina > Passerina amoena. Next base: position 517,577 of record WBNP01001217.1, read on the forward strand.
TAGAAAGCAAATTATTATAAATCAAAGGAGGCCTTTTTAAAGGTGCTCTCACAGAGTTTGAAGCAAGTTATTTTGGTTACAAACAATATGATGAATGTATTACAACCACAACATTTAAATATAGCATGGTTTTTCTTTTTAACTGAATCACTGAGAATAAAGGGAGGATTCCCATTCACATATGAAACTGGATTGACCTTACAGCCTTTGTCTGTCCACTGAGATTTCTATGTCAGACAGGAGGACTGCTAAATTGAAGTAATTTGGTGAATCACTTCACAGCTGAATAGTGAAAGTACAAATAAGTATAAAGTTGCTAAACAATTAATTTTCTGTTATGAGACACAGGACAGTTTAGTGGTATTACAAGATACTCAGTCACTCTCTGTCAAGAAAGGAAAATTACATAAGCTACTTTTTAAAAATGACACGTCTACTATGTCTAAAATAAATTTAATGCTACTCAACTTCATGAAATATAGCCAGGTTATTTCCAAAGACTGGAAAGAGTGCTAAGAAAGAATTTTTTTGGTTGTACTTTAACAATATTGCCACAAAGCATAGATTATTCATAAATAAATAAAAGCTGTTTCACAGAAATGCACAAAATATGCATAAGCAAAAATTACTTTTAGCCATTGAAAGTCTCCATTATGCTCATCATGAGAGTAAATTTTCCAAAGTGAAGTTAGGCATAATATTTTCTCTCAGTTTATTGCATAGTCTAACTGGAGGGTGTTTTGCACACCATCATTTCCTCTCAAAAAATGTACTTGCATTACATTTTCAGAAAATGAATGCAATTTTTTTTTTTGTTTTTAGCTGTATTCTTTCCATTTCTTTTAATCATATTAGAAGTCATAGTAAAAAGGGTACATCTTAGCTCAACTAACCATTTTCCTGCTAATGATTATTTGAACTGTTTTTCAGTGACTTGTAGAAACTACTGTATATTAGTGAAACACTATAAGGAAATTGAGATAATACTGTATTTTAACAACAAATAGTAAATGAGCAATATATTTTGTAGTACTAAAAGCAGAGTCTTGCAAACACCATGTACGTGGAATAAATATTGTGGACATTTAGTATTACATTGGTGTAATACTAAAGTCACATGACACAATCTAAACATTTTCTTACAAGACAAATAACTTACACATATGCCCAAACACAGTCTCACCTCATGAGGTACTCCATTATCCATGGATCCAATAATGGATCATTTTCCCCATATCAAAGGCTGATAAGCTGTTCAGCACTTTTTCCGCCTATGAATAATTCACCAAGGTACACCTTTTCACATCTGTGTACAAGTTACTTCTACCTGTATTTTTCATCCCTGCATAGTTCTTCCCAGCTCTGTGTCATAATATTCTTCTGGTTATTCTCCATGGTTCAGCCCTGCTGACTTCTTTCTTCATCCTGAGATTTTTTTACTCCCCGTGTACTCCATAGCTAATCAGCTTTAAGTGAGCTAGGCCTTGAGAAAGCTGTCCTTCCTTTACCAGTCCCTTCCTCGAAACTGTAGGCAATTCTCAGACCTCCTGACATTGTTCCAGCAAATGTTTTCCCAGCTTCTGATCTATCTGAATAATTCTTATAATTCTCAAAATTGTTTCAACCCCTATGGTGAGGAATATTTCAGTATGGTTCTGGTCTCTTGAAGCTTTAGTTATTCTATGCGTAGCTTTTTAAAAAACATTCAGAAGTGCAATCACAGAATCACAAGATCATGCAATATACTGAGTTGCAATCCAGGGTAAAAACCTCCAATGATGTTCTTATCGCTGTGTAGAAATCTAGTTCTTGACTAAATCTGAACAACTGTATTGAAATACAAATAAGAGAAAGAAAATTTTCTTTGAAATGTGAAATCTGTGATAAATCCAAGCTAAACATGCATTTAGCAATGTGGTAAGACAATGTTAAGGGGGATATTTGTCTTTCTGTCCATGAATAAAAGTTAGATGACTACACTACAGAAGAAGGTATACCCACACTTGTAGTAGTAAAAACAAGGATATGAAGTTTCACTTTTTTTATGAAGAATTCCAGATTTCCAGAGTTTCAGATAAAATGTAGGCTTGTAAATGCACATTCTATGTTTCTATAAAGGGTCTCTGGTACCCATACAAAAATGAGAGCTCTGAGTGATGATTTTAGTGCCCAGATTCATTCGACCTGAGATCACAATTAAATTTTGAGAGTGTCTCATGCCACAGACTTAAATTCTCAGCAATTCTTAATATAAGTACACAACTAAAATTTGGTGCCACGGTGAATCTATTTGTAGCTTTTAGATACAATTTCCTACTGTTACGTGATCTTCGTAATTCTTTCTTTTGAACTTTGGCATTTTCTTGTTTGCATCCAATCACACCACATTTGCATATATCCTAATCCACATTGATGAACTAATACATTTCTTATGCTTTTATAAGAGTAGCAGGGACTTTGCAAAAAGAAGTCTTTATGCAGTAAAAGAAGAATGTCTCTGACAAACACAGGGAGCCAAATGCAATCAAATCCGGGACTTGATTATAAAGATAAAGCACCACCTCTTCAACACTTTATCATTGCATACATTTTAGAGTTTTCTTTTAATTTAGCCTGTTGTTAGGACTAGAAAGGATCAGACCTGTAGAGTCAGTTCTCTATTTCTCTTTCATGTGACAGAAAAATCTTAGCTTATGGCCGTGAAGAGTCACACATAGTAAGCTGTTCCAGCTCATAAGATCTGAATGTTATGTATTAACTCCTTTCACCACACTTTGTTTTATACTTCTCTTCTGCAAATTTCTAGCTTCAAGTAATGAAAAAGATCTGTAATTTGTTATAATTTCAGTTCTTGTATTTAATTGATATTCCCAAACCATAATAACACATGACTGATGCATGGGAATGAGGCACCACAATAGCAGGTTTTCTTCTGGAAATACTCATTGCCAGCAAATATCAATGTCTTGCTAACTACAGGAATAATGTAAATAGAGTCTGCCTGGCACAACTGTTATGTATAAAATTAGCACAGTTTAAAATTCACATACAAATACAGAAACAGACTTCTGTGTATTTATTCTGCTGCACTTCTGGGGGGAGCTTGTTGCGCTCAAACCTGAGCAACAATTAACAGTTGATGGCCTGGCGACAATTTAGTCATCTTTTTGCTTTACAAGCAACTGTTGTCATGCAAAAGAAATCAGAACCTTCAGCGGTTAAGACCAACAGGAGCATATGCAAGTCTCTCTGCTGTCAGTCATAACTGCAGTTTTAGTAGATAATCTTTACAGATGGAAAAATTTAAAAATTAAGAAAAAAACCTACATGTAAAATCTATCTACAAAAGGAATATATGAAAATCCTCTTTCTCTCAAATGGTGAAAAAAGTAGAAGATATAAGTTACAGCTTTTTCCAGCTGATAGATGCAAAGAACAGCCTAGCTGTTTACAAAGAAATGTTGAAACATCAGGAAGCCCTACAAGCAAAGTCCTCTCAATTTTTTACTACTCATTATTGGACATCCTCAGTGCTGCAGAATTTACACACAAGGACTGTTCTTCACATAAAAAGACATTTTTTGTTCAGAAAATGGTCTGGCAACCTTTTTTTTTTTTTCATTAGGAAAGGCTCTTTGTTTTCTTTGCTTTCAATATGGGTTTACTTTATACCCCACAGATCTCTTAGAATCTCTGCAAAATACTATCAGTATCTGTTGTAAGAAACCAGTGATTGTAAGAAATCTTTCTCTCAGATATGATGGCTTCAAGAGATCTTCTGAATACACTGAATTCCATCCAGGGGTCTGAGAAGGGAATGAGAAGAAACACTCCCTCCATGCTTAGATGCTGTCTGTACAGTGTCCAGGAATTTCTGTTCTCATTGAATAAATTAATCCTTATATATGTGAAGCACACACTATTATTTTAAAAGAAAGTATTTGAATGAATCATAGACATAGATGACTCTTACTCTCAGAAGCAGTGGATTTATTTTCAGGGAATTTCCCACATACTCATGAGGCATGATCATGTCTGAAGAAAATACAGTAGAAGTTACATGAAATTTAGGATTGATTCTCCTTGTCAGATAAAATTTCATTACAGACTAGTCTCCTATGCTATTCTGAGAGTTCCAATACTAATGAAGGTAAAATGGCTGAATAGATGAAAAAACCCAAAACATATGAAATATTATATTTACTAGGGTGTACTCTTCCATTAATCCATGATTAGAAATTCCTTGTCTGAGATTACATCCATATTGTTCTGCTTTGTACTGATCAATATTTGTGTCTTTTATAGCCTTGCCTAAGCCTTCTTGGTATCTGTTTGTACTTTGGGCCTCCAAAGAGTCCATAGCAATGAGTTTCTAAGGCAGAAACAAGGAAAAGGACTGATTAATTGTTTTTTAAACCATATGGCATTACTAAGTTCCATTTCTTTCAATATAAAAGTAAAACCTGATTTTACCTTCATCATAGAATTAACTGTAGGGATATTTATCATATCTCCCCTATTTTATATCTTTTTTTTTTTTTTGAAGAGGAAAACTAGTCTGCTTTCCTCACATGCCTTTCATTCTTTTTTATGCTTCTTAGTTCTGCTGTTCTTTCCTAGGAAAATAAATACCTATAGAATAAAATCCTGGGTATGTGCTGGGGGAGTCTTGTCAAGCTGTTCTAGGAATTCCTACAATTTCAAATCTACTTCACTGCTCACTAGTAACCAGGGCAAAAAAAAAAAATATATATATATATCTCCATTCCTTTTCTTTCTTTTCTTTACCATTCCCTTTATAGTTTTTTGGTTTTTTATTGGTTTTAGTTTTTGGTTTGTTTTTTTTTCAATGCAAAGGTCTTCATAAGGAGCAGAGGTCTCTAAAATAGCAACCAGAGATTGATTGATTCTAAAACTACCTATTAGCTTACTTTCTTGCTGAAACAGAGAAAATTCCAAGTTTACCTCTCTCTAAAAAATTAGAATCTTAAAATATTTGTGTTTATGATTGAGTAAACTATTAAGGACATACTTTATAAAATATATTCTAAAAAGTGTTGTCTTCAATCCCTGACAAACCTAGTTAGATTTTTTACTTGACATACTTATCATTGTTTTTTAAATTAGTTTTGAAAAAAAAAATATACTTTGAAACTCATTTTTCTGAGATTAACAGCAAAATACTGCTCTGTCAAATAGTAAAAAATATGTGTTAAATTTAATATTTCTTTTCACTTAATCTGACAGAGTAATTCTATTATTAATTTTAGTTGTTCCTTTGTAACACATTAAAAATAAAACTAAGAACAGAGGAGGTTTACATGATGGCTTTCTGGGGGGCAGACTTGATATAATTCATTTTAACATAGAGCTTGTATAGATTTTTCAAGAAGTGAGTTAATGGTGTGGAAGTACACTGAACATACACAGTAGACAGGGTAGATAATAAATCACTAAGTTTATCTTTAAAAATTAGTTATGTTGCCTCAGAAACCATTGCAAATATGGTTACCCTATTCTTCCAGACAGTTTGTAATATATCAGTTCAGAATAGCTTATGTACTACTCAGATAGCAAGAGGGAGACAAGAAAATTATGCCATTCTATTTTTTACATATATGGGGCTATGAAAAGTTGTAAAATAGTACATGATTTTATTGGTGTTATTGATTTGTTCTTATTGTAGCTTTACAAGGCACAAGAGATCTGAAAAATTTACATCCCTATCACCAGCAGCTCATCATTAAGTACACAGCACTACCTTGTATTTCTTTTCCTCAGAAAAGCAAACCACTCCATAAACCATATTGCAACGGATTATTATTTCATACCCAGAAAGAGTTCCCATGCCTTTTCATGATACAAAATCATAAACCATGGAAACAATGATGCAATTCTCCAAGCAGTCTGACCATGTAATTTCCTACTTTGTTTACTTGCAGATTCAATGTTCACTCCTCTGCAGAACTAGTCAACCTTTGCCCACTTAAAAAGTGTAATAGCAAGTCAGGTTTAAGATCCCACACAGCATTTTATCTTCAGCTGGGCTTCTATAAGGAATGCAATGCAAAAGCAGCCCTAAAAATCAAGCTGGTTTCATACAGACTGCAACAGGCAAAGTGCATGAAAGTAGAGCTAGATATCTATGGAATCAATAAAAAAAATCAGTTTCTAGTTTCCTTGTGAATCATTCCCAATATGCTTTATAGGAGACTGCTTTTTTATCAGAATTGGTTTTATGTTTTATTTTACTGGTTGTTTGGTTTTTTTTTTCCCCTCAAGAACCATCTTATTGTCTTCTCTATTGTCTCCCAGTTCCCAGATTCTGTTGACATGAACTTCCAAAAGGAGAACTGGTCCAAATTAACTTTGATAGAGAGAATCTGGCTTGCCCTGGAATAGTCATCACTTCTCAAGGATAGATAGCACAAGCCAAATGAAATCTTCCTACTCCCTATAAATGTATGTGGGAACCTCAATATCAGCTGGAACCCAAGTTCCCTCTAAATCCATTTCCTGGGATGGGCTGGGCAGACAAGCTGCTACTGTTTGTTACAATAAAAGGGAGTTTCTTAAATATGAGGACTTGTGCCTGAAAGTGATCTCATCACTCATCGAAAGTCTGCTTTGATTGAAACTGTCTCCTACTATTTCTCTCCTATTTCAGGCCTTGCTTTGTCTTTAATATTTGTGATTTTCCTCTACAAGATATCCTACAAATACTTTGCTAGTATTTGTAGGACATCTTGTCAGCACCAGTGACAGCTCTTTTTACAAGTTAATGACTACTTTTAAAAGTGAAAACAAGGATTCTTTGTAGGGAAAAGTGTTGTCTTTTCCAGCTTGTGAATAAAGCACCAGGAGATATCAATCAGTCAGTCCCCAGATGAAGAATATTGTGCTTCCCTAAAGTGAAAAATTTACTTTTGGGAGCATTAACAAATTTTACCATAAATTTGCACAGTACTTTAGCAGTGAAAAGTTAAGTATGAAAACTAAAATAGAAGAGGCTCCTCTGCAATTTTACTTCAAATAGAAAATTGAAAAAAGGCAGTCTCTGGATGTATTCTGTTTCTATTCACTGTGACACTGAAGGAATTAGTAATAGAGTAAAAATTGAGATTGAGAGAAAATTGGGAAAGTTAGAACCTCTTAATATACTACTTTATCAAGAGCTTTATTCTAAAACAAGTTATTATTATTATTAGTTGAATTCAAGAAAATGGCCTTCCTACCAAGGAGTTTTTCTATGGATGTATTTGGATGTGCATTTACAGTTTACAGTCATTTCTTACATATACACAAAAAATATAAAGTGGTTTTTCAAGACTTAAACTCTTTTGACAAAGCAAAGGTCTTTATAGTATTCAGGTGTTATCATTTCGTTTGCTGGGCAGCTAGAATGCGTAGGTTGGAATATTTTTCTCTGTAACCTCTGATGAGTCCATATGCTACCAAATCATATGTTCTCCAGTGCTCTCCAGAAGGGGCAGAATCAAAAATTTTACAGAAGAACTAGGGGAACTCATTTTCAAAAAACCCAATTAACTAAAAAAAAATAATAAAATAAAAATAATAAGAATGAGATATTTATTCCTACAGTAAATTGTAGATCTTTTATACGTATAAGTGCATAGTCACTACCCAAAAACATACAGATGAACTCCTGTTCCCATTTTATATCCTACCACTTCCCATCCTTCAGAACTCCAGAATTCATCCTAGCTTTCCCATAGGCCACAGCCCTTCTCACAGAAGTAGTGCTGTGATTTTTCAAACCACCACCACCGGCTTAGAGAAGTGCAAAACAAAAGTGTGTTGGAAGCATATGTTTATTCTTATATGACCCTTAATTATAATTCATTTTTCATAATCATAACTGCTAACTATGTACTTTTATGTACTTTAAAAAGGTCCATTTTATTTGCTCTAAGTGAAAAAGTCACTGCTGCTGTTATCATCTCTAATTATTTTATTATGTTTCACTAATAAAAATAAATTGCTTGAGGAATATTTTTGCTTAAATCCTTTTTTAATGCAATAATTACATGGGTCAAAATAATTACCTAAATAATTGGTTGGATAACTGTAGATTTTAATAGGATTTCAAATTGTGAAGCAAGATCTCTAAACAGTTAATTGTTTTTGTAAGTGTATTTACATTTCACCATTAAGTGATTTTATTATAGCCAAATAAATTATTTGGGATTTCTTTTTTAAGAATTTGTACTCCTAGCTTGGAAGTGAATAAAAACTGTTACTGCCTGATAGTTTTTGAAGGGTTTTTTTTTGAGGAAAAAAGGTCTCTGAAGGTCTGATTCATTTTGACAGATTTGAAATTGTGTCCTATCACAGCAGCCTGTTCTGGTCAGCACAACCACCGGATATTTCTTTGGTACATAAGTTCTGGAGCTGGGGCTCTGCTCAGTTCTACATTGCTACCAACTACATGGTTCCACAGCAAATCACTGGTTTTACAAGTAAAGAGCAAAGTGTTCCTAGCTATTATATAAATTATTATATATTGTCTGCTGTGGTTTATACTGAAAAATAAACCAAAATGGGTTAGTTTGAAACTCAGCAGAGCACATGTACAGCTAGTACCATGCTGTTTCCAGAGCCAAAATACCCAGACCCTGGATTTCTGAAAAATATATTGATATAGATAACCTGAGAAGCAAGTAAACTATATGGATGGAATACTATCTAAATCAGTAAGGAAAAATATTTAGGGGCAAGAATAATGTTGTTTATTTTATGCTGTGTCTTTCATTAAGCTATTATCTTAACTTATGTATATCCATAAACCCACAAAATTGATCATAAAAAATTGTGAAATCTAATAATTAAGAAAGTGTTGTCAGTTATCTTTCCTTCTTCCCCTCCATCTCTGCTCTCTCTTTTCATGAAGCTTTAAGCTGCACAGTCTTTCTTCCTGTGTAATTTTCTAATTAAAGACCAGTAAGGGAGCAGAGCAAATAATTCAGCTGCCTTATTTTTAGAGAATTATGATGGAAGCTTATACTTCAGTTAGTGATGTGGCCTCTGTAGAGAAAGACACAAATCAATTTCTAAGGCTGTCAACACTTTTCTTGAGTGTTAAATTCATTTTTAGAGTACTGTTAAAATATTAAATACTCATTTAAAAAGTAAATATGCTTCCCGTGTTTCAGATAATGATTGTAACTCTCTCTTTCAAATAGACTAGTGTGAATAAATGTGACTATAAACAACTGATAAGGAGTGAAGTTCCTGGAGAGACCTTTATTTTTCATGCCTAATTAAGCAGTTTGTCTAGTACTGTTATTTGCAGTGTGAGGACACAATGTCAGTACCAATGTCAAATTGCAAACCAAATTTTGTGACTGTTGTTCCTTCTTTCGTCATAGAGGGAATAATTGTTCAACTTGGAAGAAAATAAAGGCACAGTTTTTCAAAAAAGTATTTTAGAAAAGCAAGAAAGTGAATAGCATATGCACTTAATCAAAGCCTAGGTAGAGTTCAGAGCAGCACTTTAGGCATGGAGCTCATAATTCTGAGCCACAAAGAAACACAGCTACCTGTCTTCCTTCAATGGCTCTAATTTCTTGAGCTCACTCTAGCATTAAGTAGCGATCAACATGGAATGAGGTAAATGATTATGTGGAGTTTCTGGTAAAGGAAAAAGAAGATGGAATATTTGTGGGTGTTCCTAAAATCTCTCGTAAAAGAGAGAACGAATGGAATATCCAAGGATTTTCTCATAAAAACCCAACCAAACAAAACCAGATCAAACGAAAAAAAAGGGAAAAAAGAAAAAGCTTCTTCCTTTTATCAAGGCTAAGTCCACACTATTTCTGTTTAATCTAAATTAATTTATATTAATTTAAAATACCTGTCAGAGCTGTTGCAGCCATCTTAGAAAGAACACTTACAGTTTGGAGTGCAAGTAGACATGACACTGAAAATTACTGAAAAAAAATTGTGGTTAACTTCTCTGTAGAAAGAAACAAGCAAACCTTACAGAATATTTATCAAAAAAAAAAAGCTATTAGAATTTCAAAAAAAGTCCCAAAAAGCAGCATGATCTCTCTCAGCAGTCTTCTGAGGCTATGCTTTTTCAGTTCCTTAAGATTTTATGCTTTTTGATATAGGTGTTTATTTATTCCTTTGGAATCTTCAGTCAGCCCAACTCTAGTTTAAAAAGACAGTTTGAAAAACTTTGGAATTTATTCCTCATTTTCCTAAATACAAATAGGCAAATTCTTTAACCATTATTTTTCCATTGTGATACCAATGTTAACATGCTAGTGAAAACAGATTTGAAAAATTCATGCAAGCTTCCATGAGTATTTAGAACCTATATAGCTGTAGATCTTCCTCCTTTTCTATTCCTCTATTATGTCACATATTTATAATAATACAGGGACTCAAGACTTCCTTAAAATAGAAAGTTTAAATTCAATATATTAAAATGTCATTTTATCAAATAGAGGGGTTTTTTTTGGAGAAAAAAAATTATCTACAGCAATGAAACCTCACTATTGATTGCTGACCTTTCTATTCTATTCTATGTAAAGTAATTAACAAATATCACAGCTACATTTAGGAATTCCATTTATACTGTTAAATTCATTAGTATTTTTTGCCTTTGGCTGTGCTGGTATTGACTAAACCTGATAGGCTAAGCTAACTTGATAGGCTCTTTTACTGGATATTTTTCTTCCCCTTGTTGACTTTAGAGGATAAACACTTTCCCAGAAATGACAGAAGAGACAAAAAACTTCTGAAAATACTTGATGCAGACACTGCTTATGCAGAGCTTGCTTAGGAAGAAGTCCATAGAGCGGATGCTTAGGGAATGAGGTTTAAACATAACAAAGAATTAAAAAAATAAAAAATTAGCTCTAATTGCATTATTGTTAAGATGTAGAAGTGCCAGAGTATGACAGATTTGCTGGGATAATTTGCTGAAAGCGATAGAAAGAAGACCCAGAAAATAGTTTGTTCTTAAAAAATTGAATAATTAAACAGTTTCACAGCCGTAATGAAAGTGATTTATAAAGCTCCTAAGCTATTGTTATATAACAACTGAGAAGGTTAAAATCAAGTAGCATGATTCATGTAATTGCTAATAATACAGCTGAGCAATTTAAGAACACGTAAGAGAGAAAGGAAAAATAACCATACATTATGCATTGTTCTCCTTCTCATACACATTTCCTTCCCCTCAGTTCCTACACAGATCCTGTTCGTAAAAACCATACATGGAGAGCTTACACTTATTCATAAAATGATCATTTTGTGATTCACTTCACCATTCAATATCTTGGCCATGCTGTGGCCATGAGGGGTAATTTTAATGAAAGATGAGTTAGGCATTTTGCACTGAACCAGGTTTCACCCATGCAAAGGTCAGTTCCTTGGGGCAGCAGTGCAGGGACATTAATCACCCTTCATCCTGAATAGTGGCCTTATTCTCTAACAACAGCCTGCTGTTCTGTGGACTCCAGGACTTTTAAAGGCTGGCAGAAAGTCAAAAGACAGAATGCAGCTGCCTTAATTCCAGTGCTTCATGTATTAATATATTTCCCAGAAGGCAGCAAGATGAAAAACAAAGGGAAAAAGTCCACACAATAAGGGTTCTTATCATCAAAATAGAAGTGATACAAACATGCCAGCTTTTCTCTATGAAAGGGCAAAATTAGAGCCATACAAATTCCTAATTAAAAAAAAAAGTGTTGCTACTGTCATGATGATATAAGAATCATAAGAGAGGAGATATTTGCAAAAACCAGTACATTTTTATCAATTTTTTCTCTGAATATTTTTCCCCAAATTCTCTTCTTCATAGTAGATATCTCTTTATTCCTTTCCTAAGCTTTTCTCAGGATCATTTATATGCATACCATAATGTATTTTCAAATGAAGTCTGACATATGTGAATAATCAGAAAGACAAAGTGCCTTTGTCAGAAGAAGGTGAATATCCTCTTTGCTAGGCCAAAAAGTGCATGACCATTGAAATAATGGGCAGTAGCAAAACCAGGTTTTGCACTCTCTTAAATGCATTAATTACAATCAATAGCCAGAGTCTGCTCAAAGGGACTATGGGAAAAAACTCTCCTTTTTCACTCCTTACAATTTCTGTAGCATTACAGTGTGCATCTTCTGCTTGCCTTCCATAGAATTTTTTAATGTGATCAAAAGCCTGGATGATCACTAACAATTTCCTCCCACTGGAAAATCCAGGAGAGGATTTTAACTGGTAACTAGCGCAGAAAGAGCCTCTAATGTATACTTACAGGTTCTTTTGCTCCACCAGCCCCAAATTCCCTATAAGGCTTTTATAGCACTAGAATATGTCCTTCTTTGTAACTAGTCTTTATAAATGTTATTAAAAATAATAAGTAGTTCTTATCTATGAAAATAATTAATTAGGTCTGAACTAATTTAATTTTAAATTATAGGGCCAAGATTCTTTTCTTTGGCAGAGAGAAAAATATAGAATTGTAGTTGCCCATGACAAAGTTATTGCAAGTTATTGTGAAGGATCCTCATGAAAAATTAATTCGTAACCGCACAGATGAAACCAAACTTATGTGACTAGAACACTCATTGTAAACCTCAAACCAATATTAAATTATAAATCATTACTCACGTTGCTCACTCTGGTTTGTTTTCCTCCTGCATGAATAAAAATCTTATACATTATGTTTTGGACTGAATATAACATTTGACTTGGAAAAAAAAAAAACAAACACCTAGGAATATTTAGGTAATAGTGCATAGAAAAGACTTAGTATTCAGCTCTATGTAAAGGCAAAGAATGAACTAACCTCTGACACAATCTTTTGCTAAAACAACCTGCAGATTGTTTTCCATCCTTTTCTCTCTCAGGTCCATGGGAGGAGGTGGACTGATAAAGAAGCTGGGTGGACACCTGGCCTCCAGCCAAGGCCAGCCCCCACACCAGGACACACCCATGGCTCAGCTGTGCCAGTGGAGCCTTTAGTTATGTTTTCGGAAGCTGCACCCTTACAGGTGTTGGAAAGAAAAAGTACCTTGCTATTGGTGAAAGGCAATATTATCTAGGGCCACAAAATTTTAATATGTTTAGAATTGTGTAACAACAGGTAGAAACTACCCAAAAATAATACCCTAGGCCAGATTGTCTTTAGACATATAGAAATAGGAATGAAGCCTATTAGTTGAGCAATCATGTTCATTCAAAACTGGACATACACTGTTATCAGATACCCATGTAATACTGAGCTTGTAATTTAAAAAGGGAAATATTCCTGCATCGTACGGATCTGGCCTCACCATCTATTGCTTGAGATTGTTGTGGTGCCCTGCTGATGGTGTGTGGTCGCAGCTTTGACACAAGAAGGCAAATAGAGCAGCTGTACAAGCGTGACAAGCCAAATTCCACTGATGCTGAGGTAGAGGAGAATTGAACTGAAAGCACATTTATTCATTGTGAGCATCTTGGCGCTGCATATTAGAGTGATTATATCTCCTAGCTTACTTCTGAAACCTGATGAATATTTCAGGCACTATATACATTTTTATATTGGAGAATACCAGCTCTCTAGAAGGATTATTTGCAAACTCCTCTAGGGACATCCAGTAAATATTCTTTGAGTCTTCAGAAATTTTTATTGAGCATTCAAAGTCTACTGAATAAAGATCATTACATTCTATTCATCTTTATAACTTGTGATATAATTGCTCATTTATTTGTCTTTTGAGAGAAATTACCTGAAACAAAAGGGTATCAAATAACTAATTTTGCAAAATGCTAATTTTTTTCTATGTTGCTTTTACAGTTATCATGTCATTTTTGTTTAGGCTGAAATTTGAAAACTTTCCTTAACTCTATGAATAGTTTCACCTGTGTTTCCAAATTTTATTTTTATGGTGAATACAGTGCTTCAAAGTGCTTTAAAGGCTGAGAGTTTACACAAATTCAGATTCTGGATCACATCGCTGGTAATCTGGTCCAGAACAAAAACTGTACAAAAAGATTATGGTACTCTACATCTAGGCTACAAATCTCTTTTCACTTCTTGTTCAGGTCTTTTTTTTCCTCAATATTTTTATTTTAACATGCTAAATATTATTGAGTAAACAAAATTTCAGGATTTCAGTAACATTTCATTTTATGTGGAGTTCTTGCTTGGGATGCACATCTGAATAATTAATAACTCCAGAAGGAGAGGCAAAACCAGTGATTTTAATGTGTCTAAACTGAAAACACTAATCTCTGAGTTAAATAAGTAAAAGAAGTATTAGTACCCACACATCCAATAAACAGATTACTGATGTTACAGTTGCCAAAGACACAGCCAAAGCAAATAATCCCATGTAACTTCCCCACAGTTACTTAATTCAGCTCACAGAAACAGCTTCATACAAAACTGTTAATTGTTGTGTACAACAGGAGACAAAAGAACCAAATCTTTTCCCACATTTTACAAGAAAAGCAAATAATCTAAATTTACCAAATCACTTGTCTGCAGATTTATTCTTTGACTGTTTCTTATTCAAAGAAGGAATCCTCTGTCTCAGATTTCCCTGACCAAATAATAATCTGTAATATTTTCATTAACTGTAATGAAAATAATATTATATCTATCCTTCACCCAGGAAAATTCATTGCAATATTATCAATATGACTTAAGTACTTGTATTGCCCAGGGACGTACTATAATGTAATATGGATAACAATAAAAGCAAAATTATACATAATTATCTCATTTGTCTTTTTATTTCCAGGAAGAAAGTATACTAGATTAAAAAAAAAAAAAAACAACAAAAAAGCCCAAAACCACACAAACCCTAAACCTGCATGAAACAGGTTGGAAGTAATCAAGACTTCCAACCTGTGACAAAACTCCTGGCATGAGGAAGGCTCTAAAAGGGTTATACTGTGCCTCTAGTGAATTATGCATGACCAGAACACAGGAAAAAAAAAAAATTAATCTTCCCCATTGTTAAGTTTCCTGTCACAGCTAGGAGTCATTTAAAATACATAAAGAAGAGCTGTGTTACAGCTAATTATTTCGTTATTCATAAGCAGGAAAACGAGAAACCTTAGAAACTTAAAGAAACCTTAGAAAAGCAACTTTTGAATAAAGGGAATCTTTACATTAGTTCAGGCTTTAATAACGATAATTTATGAAGAAATGAATCTTGCAAAACTTTGCTATTCCAAATTGACTACCTTTGGAGAACCTTATTTTAAGATCCTATTACATGTCAAGTTTCACAATGTGTTAAAAAGAAAACAAAATGCTAGCTCCTTTAGAACTGGACTAATCTTTAAAAGTGTAATACTAATTATTTTTGCTTATTCTGCTACTCATGATTATTTCTCATCCTATGAAACAAACTATTTATTTTTCTATCTTGCCAGATAATTTCTGTCAGCAATTTTCACCGTAGGCTGCTTGCAGAAAATAATCAGTAATCATATTTTGAAAATTATTCTGTTTCAGTCGAAGTAATAGATAAAAGTTCCACAGTGCAGAGAAGAGTTCTTTTCATACCATGACCAGAATAACACAATGCAAATTCCATCTGTGAAAATAACTTTAAGAATTTGAAAATAGTATTTTGTGAACTGTGTTATCAAGTGTACACATGCATTATAATTTCAATTTTTTCCCCACTAATGAAATAAAATAGAGAAATAGATGAACTTCAAAAGATACATTTTAAACATCAGAACAAGCACTTTACTAAATTCCTCTTTGGGAATATATAAAGGATTATGTGGTGCTCAACCCTGGCAGCTGAACTGTAACTAAAGAATGTGAAATTTGCAAAAAAAATTCAAAACATTATTTTGTGCACCTTACTAAATATAAATATAGAAAGCTTGACAAAATCTCAAGCATATTAAGCCAAGTGGGCTTCTCTTTGTATCTAAATATGAATGTATATTTTTAAATCTTTTATCGATATTATTAGCATCAACAGTAACCATAAGTAATTTCAATGTTATGCAAGAATCCTTTCTTCATAATTCTTAAGTTATTGGGTCCAATGTTACCATCTCCACTGCAGCTGAGAGCAGACCAAAATCCAGGTGCTATTAAGATAATGAAGAACAATCCTTTCAATAGTCTAGAGAAATACAAATGGCAGATGAACTGTGGATTAATCACTTAATATATTACCCAAGATATTAAATCTTTTACTCATATTTGAGAAGAAGTAGCAAAAAAGAAACATCAACAGCAAAAAAAATTAAAAATAAATCCAAAGGAAACACCACACTTAAACATTTGTTTTTGACTTTGGGGAGACTTTGTACAGAAGAAGAAGACATGTCTAAAGTTAGATGCATGAATCTGATGCAGTCACAGAAAATAGAGATATGAAATGCAAAATGGCTCTCCAAATTTAAATTTCATGACTCACAATACTTTACTTGCAACAAGTTTTACACATTGTTTGTTGAGGTGTGAAAAGTGAGCAAAGGGAGACGCATTCAAAGGAAATTAAGCTACAGTTCTTTGAAACAGTACAGTTTGTTTGCCTTAGGTCTGGACAAACAGCTAAGCAGAGAAGGACAAGAAACCTGTGTCAAAATAAGGAGTGGGTGGAATGTTTGGGAGGATCTGGTGTACAAACTAGCGCTTGTTCCTCCTCCTCTTCCTCCCTGAGTCCAAAGGTGCTGCCAGCTCATCAAACCCTGCCTTGCCCTCAGTCATCCAGCAGAACTTCCAGCCCCTGACATCCCTTTGATGAATGGGAAGCAGGTGGTGTCTCAAGGATGGCTATTAATCTCTTCACAAGATGAAGGTAAATGGAGGAGCTGAACAATACACTGTAATTACTGATTCATGCACACCCTTCCAGAGGATAAAAGAAGTATCAGCTCTCCCTACTTTCATGATGGATTAGTTTGAATTGATACAATATCACTCAGAAATTAATAAACCTGCTGTAGAAAATTTTCATCAAGCCTGCTTGTTCAAACCTGCTTGTTTAGAAACACTTGAAAATATGAATCCAACTACTTTCTACTAGCCTTTACTTGTAGATTGATAGACTGGATAGCAAAACACCAGTATGGGGATCAATGGCTGTATTAACTTCAGTGTCTTTTACTTATTTATTTATTTTTGCTCTTTTTTTTCTTCTGTTTGATTTTCATTTCAGGAAGTTACAGCATTCTAAAGATAATAAGAACCACTTTAAGCTGCCTACGTTCTTTAGAGAGTCTTATTACGGTTTTGTACTTTTAAATATATGCTAAAAGCATTATAATAAAAATTTTAAATCCTACCTGTAGTTGCCACAGCTCACCATTCATGGATTCTGGAAGAATGAGAATAATAATGAGATTCAATGACATACAAGCTAAGAGAAAAAAAAATTAATTTTTTCTAACTGCATAATTTAATACCCTATTTTCTACCACACATGAAATATTCCAACCTCTTCCTAAGACATTCAAGTGGACCCTAAGAAAATAGATTGACAAGTCAAATTGGGGAAGAGATGTATCATGGAAGGTTTTGCCACTTTCACGATTTTTTGTTTGCCATGATGGGTATAAACTCAAATATAAACTTCCATATTTGGAAGAAAATAAAAATATCACCACTTCAATCACTCTTAACAAGTGGATAATAAAACAGTGATTCAAGCCCTAGGAACTTGAACTTCTGCTTCCTATATCCCATATATAAAAACTAAAGTGAAAAATCATGCGACTGGAGGATGTTGTAGAAGGACATATTAAATTATGGTGGTCTCCAAAGTCTAGATAGTTTCCTGTTTGTAGTGATCACTTTTCCCTCAGCTCTACACATGACATGAAAGCAGAAGGGAGGAATGGTGTAGGGTCCTTAAGCTCAATTGCTCTAGTGTAAAAAATAGTTTCAGGCTCCAAAGAATGTAGGGATGCTCAATTGTCACAGACATCTCTTGTGAAAATCCTTTTCTTTAGGATTTTTCCTTCTGAGAAGCCAAGAGGCCTCAGAAACAAAATGTAAACAATGGTTATCTGCTGCTGTGGAATGCAACAGGTGGATCCGTGATTGGTCTCCTGTGGATGTTTGGATTTAGTGACCAGTCACAGCAGAGCTGGCTCTCTCTCTCTGTCTGAGGCAGCTGCTTTTGTTATCATTCTTTTCTATTCTATTCTTAGCTAGCCTTCTGAGAGGAAACCTTTCCTTCTATTCTTTAGTATAGTCTTAATGTAATATATATATATTATAAAATAATAAATCAAGCCTTCTGAACATGGAGTCAACATTCTCATTTCTTCCCTCACCTGAAGACCCCTGTGACCATTGTCACACTCAATTTTAAAATCCATATAGATGCTAAAATGAAGGGTTTTGTTCCTATATTCCTAATGACATTAGAAGCAACAGGTTACCTTAATTGCTAAGATTTAGAGTAGAGGAATACTTTGATAAAGGTATTTTTTGCAGTTTATCTGCATTCTTCTGCAAGTTATAAAGGGCTTAGTGCAGAAATTGGTTCCTGATTTAGTACCTGGTGTGTCTCATATGCAGAAAGTACTACAGAGGTGATTGTATATCTATCTGGCAGATATTTCATGGGCAGAAATCTTATTCTTACTATATAAATACAAACAAGCAGTAGTATTAATATCAATAAGGGAAGTCTATAACTGTGATCTTTAAAAACTCTGATTTAATGAAAGCACAACTACTACAGGACCCTTTAGAATCCTTTGTATTTTACATCTCTTGTCCATTGCTTATTGGAAGAGATTTTCTGCATTCTTAACATATTCTTCCTTAAGTCTGTGCTCCTAAATTTATGTCCCAAGAAATCTTTCTAAAGACTTGTTCAGTGAGCATTATGTGAGATTCTATGACATGCTATGAGATAAGTTATTTCGCTTTAGAAAAATGTTAATTTACACTTTATTCCTTTATGACGCTTTCTTTCATTTTGTTATACTCAAAGCAAACTATAGACATTAAATATTTTAAGCATGCTAAATCAAGGCAAGCACCCATATTCAGGATCAACAATGTTACAAGGTGACAGTAAATGTAAAACACTCAAAGCCTTGTAAATATTTTAAATCTGTTTCTGAAGATTTGCAAATGTTTGATGCAAATTCCAGAAGCAATGAAAGGCCCTCAGAAAGAGAACTGAGGCTGTCATCATTAAGTAACAAGACTGTATGCAGTCTTTGTGAAAGTGCTGAAATAGTTTTGAGTAACTCAGATCTGAATTTTTCTGTATCCTCCTTCCTTTGGAACTTCAGTCTCTTGATAAAGCAAAAAGTAACTGAACATCTTGTGTTTAGAGAAAACAAAGGAATGGGGAAAAGCAGCGATAGCACTGAAGGAAGTCTTGAGACATGGTAATAAAGACTGAAGACTTCTGTTCCTATTAAAGGCTGACTAAAGATGTCTTACAACAGATGAAATGACCCCTATGCTAAAGAAAAACATGCTGAGATTAGATAAGAAAAAGGAAAAAAACCCTTTCTAAGCAGGAGAAATTCAGCAAGAGTATTTCCAGGAAGAGACACCAGTACTGGGGATGCTTAGAAAAATAAAATGTTGAAGGGAAAAGCAGAGAAAACTCTGTGAAATCCTAGTGCTCACAGACAGTGAAGCAATTGCAAAGAAATCTTCAAGAAGTAGGGCAAGACAATTTCTTTCCCAGGGATCAGCATGAAAGAACAGACCAGACTACTACCAGCTCAGTAAAAATGGTGAGGCTTTCCAGATTGACCCATATCATCTTAGATCCAGTATCCTTCATTGCTTTAATAAGATGACACTCAGCATTCTTACAAAAAGAAATACAGGGCAAGAGTCAAGCAGCAGGTGTAGAGCCACTGATTTTATTCCCCCTTGTGTGTATTTGCTTTGCTTACTGTACCTAGAGGTTTCAGGTTAGTTTTGTCAACCTCGAGAAATTGTTCTCCTAAAATTGTAGCTCAAGATATGCCCTAGGCCAGTTTCTGTGCTATCTCTTTTCAGTCAAGTACTTTATTTTTGAGACTTTCACAGTTGATATCAGTTTGGTACAGAAGGTACTGAAGAATTTTGTAACCATAGGAACTGAGCTAAAGACAAAACATCTGTCTTGACAAAAAACGTGAAGTTTTTCATTCTGGAAATACGGAAAGAAAAAATTTCATATCTACTCATCTCTGATTTTTTTTTTCCAATGAACTGAAAACAGGGGCAGGGGAGGGCAGAAGCATGGAGAAAAATGCAAATACTCTTTAATTCAATTTCCACCTACCTCAAAAAAACCCCAAAAAAACCACCAACAACAAAAAGAAATACCAGAAGTCAGTTCTGCTTTACTATTATTCCTACACTCAAAATTAAAGACACACTTAGTACCTACATGTGATTTGATTCTTTATTGGTTTGGTCTTTGCAAATTCACCCTCTGAAAACTGTTGATTTTAAATATTTTTTCCTGTAGAATATATGCTAAAGAATTCTTTTGGTTTGATTTAATTTTTTTTTTTTACTCATATTTGAAGAAAGTAATGGTAAGATTTCACTCAAAACTCAGTACTCTACTGTCTGTGGAGGTACAACAAAGGCAAAGGAACACCTCTCTTGAAATCTTATTTCCATTACTAAGCTGACCTTTAAATGTACCATTCTGTTAGGCAAATATCATTATAAAAAATTAGCCACTTCTTTCATGCTTTGTGCAAGCAAATCCTCATCATTTGCCTCTCCATAAAGCTGCAATGCAGTTTAATAATGGATGCTTCTCTGCTTATCAGCTGTAGAAACCAAAACAGTGTGTTCTGCTGTAAGTAATGCTCACTGCTGCATTTCATTTTATTGCATGGCAGCAGAACACCAACATAATTGCTGCAAGCTGTTATTTACAGATATGTTGCAAGACACACTACTTTTTGTGTTGTAAGAGAAAAAGTCTCCCTTACACTCTAACACACCTTCAGTAATGTTCTAGAAATGCTGGTGTTCTAGAAATTCAAGATAGAATTTCTATCTTGAAGCTGGGATAAAATTAATTTATTCTCACAGCAACCTTTGATTCTGTTATAATGACTTATATACCTTTTTTTCTTATAAATTCTCAAGTGGGACCTTCTCAACATATTTTAGAGCTGGAATGAAGGAATGATACAGCAAATATGTAAGAAAAATGACTTTGTATAAAGTACATAATTCCATATTTTTTTCCTTTGATAGCATGCTACATAGCCATTTTGTTCTGTTTAGAAATGAACTTATAAGGAATGTTTTTTTATTAATAGTAGAAATGCTGTAAAGTAATACATTCACATGCAGGAAAACAATGGAAGACTTTTATTTCTGGTTTTATTAACAATGAAACCCAATCAAAATTTTTAATTCCTACTATACCACTCAATTCTATCTGTTTGAATTGTGTGTGGTGACCAGCAACATTTGCCATAGATCTGTGATTAATTATAGCTGGGAGTGATTTCAGACTGAACTGGGAGACTGAAGGCATTTTAGCTATTTCTCACTTGGGTTCAAACTGTTTAACTTATACAAATGTGTACTTATTACACAGAAGTAGAAATGTTGGAAATTGTTTTGAAGAATACTGAAGGTAAAAATATCTAGGTCTGGTGAAAGACCAAAGACATCACTGTATGAGTAATTCACAACATAACCATAATATGTGAAAATTTATTTGATTTTTAAAAAATACTGACTGCTTTATACAAATCCATGGAATGCTGTCATCATCAGCCTTCATTATTTTTCTGATTTGTATAAATTTATTACAGTCGGAATTTGATTCCACCTAGTATTCCATCAGAATTTTCCTGTAATGAAATAATTTTTCTAAAAAGAATGAGGCAAAGGCTTTAAATTTTTAAATGGTTTACTTCACATAGGAACATTATTAGCTGGTAAAAGCACTGCTTATGGTAAAATTGAGGGTGAAAATATAAAGTGAATATCAAATATACATTTCCTGAGATCTGTTAAATAACAGAAAAATCTCACTAGGGGAGTGCAATGAGTTGTTTCACTTGGCAAATTTAGGTGGCTTGAAAAACCACTGCAATATTTTCTTTCATTAGAAGAAAGCACTAAGTATTTTACACTGTTATTTTCATCTCCAGTTTCTGTTTTTGTACTGTTCTACTTTATTAATTTCATTTACTGTGGTTGATCTATTTAAAGAAGCGTGTGGGTTCCATTTACAAAGTACTTCTGCAACAGAAACCTGCATAGCAGGACTCAAATACATTTTTAAAAAGACATTAAAAAAATAGCTTTCATCCTCTTTTCCTTCTTTAAATAAGAATTTCCATGGAGAGAAATTGAAACAGAATTAATCAAACCAGAAGTACCTCCTTCGCACACGAAAGCCGCGAGCATGTTGGCTTTGTGACGCAGTGAGAGCACAAAAAGTGTTCCCTGCTCCTGCTGAGGCTCCTGATGCTGCCTCTTCTGGTGCCAAACCGGCTGCTGCCACCTCGGCGCCTGCTGCTGGTGCTGCTCCGCGCTTTGTGTGCGGGGCCAAGGGTACACATTGTCCTGTGCCAAGAGGAGAATAAAGCAGTTTGGGAAAGCAAACCCTGTAACTGCTAGTGCAGAAGACCAGTAAACCCTGCCAATTACTCACTGGCACCAAGGGCTGAGAAGAGGAACAACGACAAAAAAAAAAAAAAAAAAGTAAAGCATAAGGGCATAAGTTTGGAACAAGTTTCGAACTTGATGAGAACATTGGGAAAATGTCAAATATATCACACCAGAGGTTTTGAGCAAGATTACAGATAGAACTTTGGTATTAAGAGCAAAGAAGTGTTTAGATGCAATTTCCATTGTTTAAATGATTTATGAAGATTAAAGGAAGAAAGATTATGAAGCCAAATCTATTCAGTAGTGAATTTTTTAAAAATCCTTTATACATTTAGAGCCAATGCATGGTCTGATGTATGTTTTACTCAGGCATTCAATAGTTTATTCACTAATTCAACACCTATAGAATGACATCACTGAAAATTGCAGTTTCAAATAAAACCTTCTTGGTTCTGGAGGAATTTACTATAGATGTCCAGAAAATGGGCCAGTTATTTAGAAGCAAAGCCAAGTTATCATCTGGGCCTGCCAAAAGTAGAGCTCAATTAGTGAACTCTGGTATTCTGCTGGGATGGAGGCGCCAAACTATGACAACACAACCTTCATTTCATGCAGGTCACAAAACAACAGTCTGGTAATAAAGCAGCTATATAATTGAATTAAACTTATTACCTTCTTATGTTGTTAAATCTCCTTGTTTAATCTCTCAAGTGTCTTGTTCCTTAAGCTTTTCATTGGCATTTCATTGCAAATATGAGTGAATATAAGTACAATGCATGTTCAATATTTATTAATATATGAAATTGAATCATAACCAGCTATGATATTTGCCCAAAACTCTTTGTGTGTAGATCTATATTAGGTATAACTCAAACCATTAGTGTTAAACTAAACAGCCATTAAAGTTAGAATGCAGCTTTTATTACAGCAGGAAGTCAGGAATTAGTCACGAGTTTGGAACCACAAATGACATAGCACCTTTACTAAACTATGAACTACTAACAATTCTAAAGGTAGAGATTCTAATAGAAAAAAATAGATGTTAGTCAGCACTTAGCCAGAAGAATAGGTTTTAAATGTCTATGCTGTAAAGAAAAGCAGAGTGAAACTTGCTAAAAAGCCCTTTATGTCTCATCAAAAAATCTGGAATTCCAGATATATTTTGGCCTTCAGCCAAACATTCACTGACAAGCCAAAGAAAAGAATGTCATATTCTCAGTCAGTGGTATTCAGATGCTGTAATAGGAAGGTGGCAGCTCAGGGTCCCCCACTCAGGTACAGACATGGCTCTATCTATTTCAGTTGATAGGATGTGGCAGGTTTTGAACTGATCATGATCAACGGTAGTGGTGGTAAAAATTGCAGCTTCTGTATAAAATACTTTTTGAAGTATTTGTATTTGTAAGTATTTGTAGCAAATACTTAAGCTTTGCCCAAAGCTTGTTTACAGAAACTCACCTGGTTAACTATAACCATATGGGAAATGTTCTGACTTGTGACAGAGGAAATGAAGACATCATTTTTGCAAGTTCAATGGAGAAAATACATTGATTATTTCCCCAGTCCGTTTTAGAAAAGACAGTATCTCCCCTATAGCAAATTCAGTCAAGTTAATTTTCCAGAGATACAAATACCAGACTTGCTTAGGTACTAAAATTGACACTACAATTTCTAGAGGATTTCCTTAGTGTGCTGTCAGTATTGGCATTTCACATTTACATTTTTTTACCAGTTACTTTAGATTTTTGATCCCTTTAGGTATCTGTCAGATACATATTCTATCATGATGATGAAAACTGCAGTCGCGTCTTAGTTCAAACAATTCTGAATGCGCTCTGACATCACTGGGAAAGGTTTGGGCTGGTAAAGAAGAGTCAGAGAAGAAAATACAGAAACATTTGCAAGTTTTTATGAGAAACCCTCTATCTCCTATAATGCACTTTTATGGCACTTTTATCTCAGTTAATAAAATTTTACTGATGAAAATCAATTCATAAATAACATTACTAGCAAATTCAGATAGCAATACATATTCTTCAAAATAAATGACATCTCTGCTCTACATTAACCTTACCAAAAATGACAGTTCTTTTTTAGATTCAGGTCAGTCAGGTTCTTCTCTTTACTGCCATCAAGGTAATTGAAAATAAAGATTAGCCAATTTAACTAACACAATGGTGAAAAAAGTTATGGAAGTTAATGATTCCATGCTGTTTTTTTGGGTTTTATTTTTGTTTTTTTTTTTTTTTTTTTTTAATGCTACCACTTGGTGAAGTAGTTTAATTAGGAATTTTCTTCTTAAATTTTCCCTGTGCAAGGCAATCTTGATATGTTCATTGAAGAAAATAGAGAATAAGGTAAGGGAGGTGTGCTGTGTTGCTTACAAGTCACTTGTTTTTCTGAAGCTTAATATGAATGTGTAAAATAACAACCTGTGATCTTGTAAAATCTGTTTTCTCAATATCACTGTGTTCTGTTTTGTGAAGTGAGAAGAAACAATTTTTATAGAGAGCAGCAAAACTACTTGTGCTAGTAACTTCCAAAGAGTGTGGAAAATACCCCAAACCAAAAAATGGAACAAAGAACACTTCCCAAAAATTAATTATCCTTTTACCATTTTATCACTTCATGAAGGAAAAAAAAAAATCAAAGACAGTAAAGGAATATTTTTCAAATTACGATTTGAGTCATTATGATTAGCATTATTGAATATTTATTCAAGGAGAAATTTTGCATGAGTAACTTGTCAAATTTCTGCTTCATGCTAATATTAAAAATTCCAGAGGCGCAATTTTTTTTGTTACAAAATTTGTGTAGTTTAAAGTCTCAACAGTTTTTGATATTTTAAATTTCAAAATAATGTTTTAAATCAGGTTAAAATTTAGCTTGGCCAGTGACAATAAACAGTTGGGACAGTGGTCATTAAGAATTTTTCAAAATTAGATATTCATTGCAATATAGCCAGATTTTTCAAATAATTCTGAATTCATTTCCATGAAAGAACTCTAATGCTTTTATGTATATATATTTTTATTCTATAGTAGTACTAACCAAAACCTAAGTCAAAGTGGTCACCCTTACAGCATTTACTGCAGCAAATCTACAGTTTACTATGAAGCCAGAGCAAAGGATGAATGTGGTCTTTGATCGAAATATGCAAAGAAAACTTATTTCCACAGGGGTGTATCAAAAGTTTATCAAACTTCACCTCTGTTTTACAGTTTTATCCAGATTAAACTTGTCATACTTTTTGAGAATTTGGACCTAATGACTGTAACTCTACCTTTCTGATCCTGCACTATGGCTATTGTACGTTCATACTTTAAATATTGCCTACATGCTTAGTGTATTTCTCTTTGCTTTGTGCTTTTGGCAAGCTTATTAAAGAGACTGAGTGATAGAGTGTCAATATCACTACCCTGTGAAAAATCCAAGATATTTTTCTTTGTTTGATGTTTATGATGATTATTATGATGCCAGACTCAGTGAAATATAATATCCTGTGTTTTTATCTCCTTGTTTGGTCTTTCACAAAACCAGGTGGAAGCTATCACATTTCTTTAGCTCATCACAAAATGTAACACTCAGGACGACAAGGGGCAGCTAAAGACCCAGTTCATGACAGCAAACATGTTACATAGTGAAGCACCAGCTGCTGAGTTGGACATAACCTGGATTACTCAGATGTTAGGTTCAGCCCTCACTTGTATAAATGCAGTACACAAGCAGTATTGTCTTGGCATCTCAAAGTTTTGTTTGAACACAAGCAGTATGTTAGTAGAATTGAAGAATGGATTTCAAACTCAAACAGAAATAATGTCTATGAATGTCAAAATACAGTCTCCATCTGCTGCAACCTTTTTCTCTCCTTTTCAGCTTTTTCTTTTTCCTGATAACTTGCCATGCTGCAAATTGAGTCAATTAATCAGTTTGGTTTGTTTATAATATATATATATATATATATATATATATATGTATAACTGTAATTTTGTTTGAATTTCAATACAAATAAAATCCTTTGGATGAAGCAAACACTGATTGTCAAATCTTAAAGCTATTTTATAGGTAAAGCAAAACCTAATCTTAAATCAGACTTCTGCTCTTTTGTCTTCATTGTTAAGGATGCTTATTTTTAATGTAACAAAAACATTAAAAACATTCTATAACATATAACTTAATAACATATATATTGGGTGATACTGTGGACAGTGTTAGAAACCTATGAATTCCTTGAACTGTGTCTTTGAATTATGCATAAACCTCATGATCTCCAGCCCAAAATCACACTGGCTGGGATCTATTTAAACCCAAGTGTCTCATTTTGTTTTCTATAATCCACCAAATCATTATATCTTCAGCAACCTGAATAACGCCCACCAACTTCTTAAAAAGCAGATTCAGGTTCTCTTTCACATTTCAAATTCTTCTGTAGATTTTATATTTTAACACTATATATGGTGGTTACTCTAGATCTGAAAAGGGAATAGCTGCACAGAGCTTTAGCAGTTACTTTAGCTGTGATGCCACTTTTCTCATAAAAGCATGATTGTAACCTCATCACTCAGGCAGAGTATCTGAACACACAAAGTGTGCACTCTGAAAACCTGAGAATCCAGTTCATACTTTTTCAGTGTCTGCTTAAAACTGTTTTGTCTTTCAAAAGCAAAATATCTTTCCCCCTCTTTTCTAGGCTTTTATCAATCGTAGACTTAACAGAGAAGAGAAGAGCTTTGGCTGTTGCAATGGAATTACTTTTGAAGTACTTCTGAATGGGAAATGGTTTCCATTCAAAAATCAGCTTTTGACATGTCATTTAGAGTCATATTATTAGGAATAAAAGAAATAATGTTCCTACATACAGAGGAGTTGCACTTCTGCAGCATTCATAGAATGGATGATAATATTATTAATGTTATTGTGCTTTTCCCTGCAACACTCGTCCTGTTTTGGTTTCTAGAACATGTATTTTCTGTCCCCTGTGCAGCTAAAGAAGAAAAGGACAGAGTGGCTTTTGTGGGAATCTGGCATCCAGCCAACATGAAACCACCAGAAGACCACACTCTAAATATCTAAAATTCCCATTCCTGCGCAGGAAACACAGGGGTGTTTTGCCTACAGCCTGGAACCTCAAAACTAAACTATGCTGGTCATGGACACAATCAGAAATGCTTCATGGTGATCTTTAAGCCTTTCAAGGAGACATTAAGCTGGCTTCAGCACTTTGATGTCTGACTAAAGAGGTATCCTTTTACTAAAGATTACATGACTCTTAATTTAAGGTCCTCTTTGTTCCAAGTATCCAATGCATCTCATTTCTTGTTTAAAGCAAGAACCTATATTATAACTAAGAACTTAGTTAACAGTCATGATTTACCTATGATTAGTTAGCAGAGAGGACAGTAAAATCCAGCACCTCTTTCAAGGAAAATTAATGTCCATTATGTTTTACTTGCCACAAAGTCACCATGCTATTTTGGACCTAAAGAAACAACCATGAAGAAACACAATGACAAGAATTTCATCTTACTCACATCTCAAAGTATTTTGATTGGCTTCATTTGAACACCAGACCTTATTCTAAGCCATATTTGCACATTGCCTGCAAACAAAGGGCTACTGAAATGTATAAAGATTGAATGTCTAAATCTAAATGCCTAAGATAAAGAGTCAAAATCTCTTTGTCTATTCAAACTAGTATTGTGCTACATAAAATATTATTAAAACACACCAAAATGAAAGGAGTAATCAATGAACTTTGAACTGATTATTAAATCAAGTAAAAAATTATTTATTCCATGGTCTGAAATATCCGACTCATAAAAACCCCCCTTTCTTAAAGGACCTACTCCTAAATCATATATCTCTTTTCAGAGTGACATTATCTTTCTGTGTAGTAAATTTGAGATTTTTTTTCCGTGTAGTAATTTAGAGATTAATTCTGAGAAAAATATTTGTGTTCACAAACTCTATAGGATCCAACCAAAATGTGCAGATAGCACACAATTTAGAATAAGCAAGACACAGAGTTGAAGTTTGTGCGGTAGAAAATCCATACTGAATTAAACAAGAGCCATGAGATAATTGGGGTTCTGTGACCCGATTGTCCCATTTAAAGTCCTTGCTGCAGCCATCATGGGCTGAGATGGAGGCTTGCATTCTGAGGTGTTTATCACCAGTAACCTTATCTTGCATTCCTAAATTACCCTGTGCAGCAAATGCATTTCTCCTTTGTCTCACATCAGTACCATAGAGAGGGTACTGATGAGATGAATCTAACACTTAAACTCACTGCATTCATTGGACTGACCTAGATTTCATTGCACCCTGAATCCTTCCATTTTTGGTGATATTCCTTTTCCATGAGGTAAAATTACTTATCCATGACTATGGAACAAGCATTAATCTTTCTGGCAGGTTAAAGCCCACCCAGAGCAAGATGTGTTGATAATATTTTGACCTGAATTATGTGTATGTAGCATAATATAAATATTAACAGTGATTTGCCAGGTGTATAAAAATGTTATGGGTGGCCCACACAACAAATATTGCAGTTAGAAAAAAAAGTGAAGAGAATTACATTTATGTCTACCTAAGGTAACAGAATCATCTCTCATTTGTGGTTTTCAAAATGTTTTAAATGTATTTACTAGATAACTGGCTGCACACCTTCTCTCTCTGCAAATAGCTGAGATTCAACAACTTGGGGCATGAACCTCAAATCCTAAACTAGGACCTAACTTCCTCTGGAACCCTCTGCCACACACACAAATTAACAATCATTTTCAAAACACAACTAATTTCAGTGATTTGGCTGTTAGAAGTAATAGATCCATCTCTCCTCATTCTTCTTACATCTTTAATCCCTGAGGGGCAAATAAGATACAGAAGCCATACAAGCTTCTCTATTACACAAAGATCCAGCTAGTTCAACTCATGCAATGGGCCCTGTTTGTTTCCCGAGAGCCCTTGGGCCAGTTGCAATCCAGTTCATAAAAGGGGTAATTCTAACATAGCAAGTTTTGAGTAAAAAATACTCAGGTGATGAAAAGTTTCCTGGAACACGCTTTAAATGCCACTCAAAATCAGTCAGCAAGTTGATAATGTCAAATCTAACAGATCTGAACACCATTTCCTCTTTCTTAGTTATTAATGAAGAAATAATTTAGAAGGTTCATGCTGCTCAAAATGTTGTCACCTGAAAGAATTTACAGTCACATCCTTATTCAGAGAAATTAATAGTCATGTCCCAATTTATTTTAATCAACAAGAAAAGCTCCTTGAATATTATTTGTTGAAAATTCACTAGATAAGCAAGCAGAAAAGAAACACATACTGACATTGAGAAAAAATTCCAGTCTTGTAAAGAGGTTAATGCTGTAAGAATTCATTAACTTAAAAAATCACTGAGATTCAGTAATAAAAACTGCCTGTACTTTTTATAGTTGTAAGGCTCCATAAAATACAAATTACATTAAACAAAATGAAAAGGTGCTTTAAAAATTTTGTCAGGAGGATTGACATTTATGAATGTGTAGTTTGGCTAGTGAAATTATTTGAGTGACATGAAGATTTTACTCCTCTTTTCATACAAATTGAATAAAAATAGAGTGCCCCTAATAAAACGACACAGCTGTGGTTTTTCTCCCAACCTCTTTTTCAGGTATAAAAAGTATATGGAGAAAGAATGCAGGAGAGGGAAGTTAAAAATTGAAGTTAACATTTACTATTCTGCTCATTCTACATGACCTATACTGTTCAGTCTGTAACTCTTATACTGACATTGAAATCTCTGAGAAGCAATAGATGCAGTTTTATCTGATTTATTTTTATTCTTATTGGATTTTTTTTTAAATTCCATCATGGCAGAGATGCATAGGGAGGTAAAGAAAGGGAGTTTCTTTGTTTCTCCTCGAAAATGAGAAAGCAGAATAAAAAAAGGTATGCTTTTTTTGTTTGTTTTTGTTTTGTGGGGGTTTTGGGCTCTGGATATTTTTAATAAAAGAGAATATTATAGCTGAACTTGTCATTTGTATGTTTAAATCATCTGATATATAATTTGAGTCTTTAGTGATGGTGTACTACTGACTTAGTTCAACCTCACTGCAATTAAGACCCTACTAATTTATTTTCATTATTGACATTTGGCATGTTAAAAGGATATTTCAGAGAAGTTCGCCATAGTTTAAAGTTATTATTTCTTGTGAGAAAATCTAAATTTGAATTAATTGAACTAGTTTAAAAAAATACAGAAACACTTCTAATCTACAAAATAGCAGGAAAAAGATTGCTACCTGACTGAAATTTTTTTGCATACCTTCCCAAGGGGAGTCAATATGATCTATAGTATTCTACAGCACCCAAAGCTTGTATATGGGTCTTGAAATCTTATATTTCAATGTAGCTGGAGCAGATCTTTACACAATATACTTAAATGGCGATATCAAAATAGCACATATCTATTTCTATCTATGACATGTGAATGTCAAAGTTTTATACATTGTTTAGACAATGCAATAAGAAACATGCTTATACCCAGTCCTTGGTCTGTGCCCCAGCTGCTTGGCACTGTTTAGAGATAAAAGAAACAAATCTGCCCTGAGAGGATATCTGAAAGATTTCATTTCAGAAGAACCTAGGGGTGAGAAAAAGCTTATATAATTACTTCCAACACATGTTATTTGGTGTTTATTGATGGAAAATCTGAGTTAGAACTGTAAGGAGTCTTAAACAGTAAAACTACAGAATAACAAATACTCGAGGAAATAGACTTTAACAGAAGAAATTTCTCTCTCTGTACCATAATGTTCCAGGAAGTGAAACATAACATCTGGAAATGCAAATACTCAAATTCCAACTTTTTCTTATACAAAGCACGTCAAGTATGTGAAGGGAAAGGGAAGGTGTCACAAAAAGGTTACTGTCTCCATCCGCCTCCAGACCCCCAGTACCACAGAAAACACTCTCAGTTATAGTATTGACCCAAACCAAGAGGCATCTCCTCAGTGTACAGCAGGGCAGCACAGAAAGACTCCTTTTTGCTCTTCTTACCTTGAAATAAGCTACTTACCAGGATTTTATTTTTTTCTGTGCCAATTGCTGTGCTGCTATGACAACAGTGCTTTTGATGTGATACCTGGTTTCTTTGAAGCTAAATTGGCACTCCATGCACAGTGCTGCAATTTACAGTATTGGGGGACCAATAAAGTGGCTTAAAAATAAGCCACTTTTCCTCTTCAGGTCTTCCAAGTGTAAACTTGCCTCAGCTAATAACTGAGTCTCTTGTTAGTTCAAGTAAGGTCTGAGTAGATATAGAATTTTTTGGGTTTTTTTTTTTGCCTGCCGAAGCTTTATCCTCTGAAATATGCCTTGTGTTTCCCTCATACAGAGAAAAGTTCCATAATGATACCTACCTTAATTTGTTTCTGTTGTTATGGTGATGGTGATACATGCATAATACACTCAAAGCTGCTAGAAGTTCTGCAAAAGAGAACTGGGACTCTTCTCCCTGTATCTGTAAGATGGCCAGTATTATTATCTTCTAGTTTGGTAAAATGTGACACAAACAGAAAAATTGCTACTCTGTGGTGATGATGAGAGACCTACCCCATTTCTGTTGAAATCATTGGGATGACACCTCCAGCCAGTGTAAGTCAGAGTAATTCCTTTACAATCAATGCAATTGATAGATAATATCCAAGGATTTGGTTCCCACCTGAAAACTTTTACTTTAGCAACAGTGAATAAGAATTTTTTTTCTGTTATATCAATGTTCAAATCTTGTAAAGACATTAAACTAATATATAATTTTTTTAAAATTTCTCCCTTAATCTGGATTTTTTTCTCTGTTTGCATGGGAATTCTTCTGTCGCAATTGGAATTCTGGAACAATTTCAAAGGAAAAGCATGCAGTTTTGTGGTCGCAGAAGGCTTATGTTCGGTAAGACAGACAAGATGCTTATATGTAAATAGAGACCTTATAAAACCAAAACGCCATTTTGAAGAAGGTAGTTAGGTTAAAGTCCAATTCTTGGAAACAGCAACCTGATAAATTGTCTCTGATTCTCTTTAAGACACTGCTGAGGAAATAGAGGATAATAAGAACCATCTCGTCTCCTCTGCAGCACTATCTTAAGCATGTCCTGTGTTAGGGAAGAGTATGATGAACTCTCTCTTAGGAAAAGCTAAAAAAGAATCAAACAGCCTATAAAGATCAGACGAGATAAGAAGTCTGGGAGCAATTTTTGTAGTTTTTGTTTGGTTTTTTGATACTTTGTCACACATTAGTGTATTTGCAGGTCTAGCAAATAATAATGAGGTAATTCAAGGGAAGAAAAAAGATATAATAATTCTATTTTGCAGTATAGAAAAGCTCTGATTTGGAATTGCAATATCATGCCTACTGTGGCAGAACATAATCACCATGTTCCTGAAGATTCAATCTAGGCTAAAACATGGTACAAATTCCACGTCTTATCTGAAGAAATAACGGTCTTCTGAAAAAATGCCAGGTTTCCTAAATAAACGGATTGATGTACTCTGTAGTCTTTCCATCAGGGAGAAGGAGCAAACATTATTTGCTTTTAGTATTTGAAATAATGAATCAATTACATATCATGAATTTGATAAAAATGGAGGAAAGTGCATAAAATATTTTAAATTCTTTTTCCTTCGACATGCTCAGAGAATCAATAAATAGGATACAGAGCTGATAAATTATTTAAACTAAAGGAAGCAATAAGCACTGCTTTTATCCACCTGTGATTTCAATATGATGATTTTCATTTCTAAGCTGCACTTTTACCCATATTAAATTATTCTTCTTCCTCTTTTATTGCTGTCATTTTTTAAATATAGTTACATGTGCTAAAAATGAAAACAAATTAATAGAAAATATGTTCTATTAACAGAACTATTGCTATATAGTATTGCTCCCAGATGCATAAAGGGCATCTAGTCATGTCTTTTGTAGCCCTCATGTTGAAATGGTAACAAAATGACAGCACACAGACAGGGGAGATGAGCTACTACACTGGAGAGAACATGTGCTGCTAGAATAGATGCGAATTCATGGAAAACCATGAGTCAAAACTCCCCTGTGTAACGACAGCAGTGTCACCACTAAACAGAATTCAGTTATTAATGCACTACAACTTTCCAATTGCAGAACTGTGGGTTGAGGAGCTTCTAATATTTGTCATACTTCAGAAGAAAAATCCTGCAGAAATAGTGATATAAATAGACTGATTTACAATGGTGTGATTAGGATCATGGTGTGGGTTGGAAGAGACTTATAGGACCTACCTGCAACCCCCCTGAGCCCCCAGGGCAGGGACTCCACCTTCTGTGTGTGCTGGTGCAGAGGCACTCCAGCTGGGAAATTGACTTCTTCATCTCATGGGAGGAGCCCTCTTTTAACTCCTTTGGGACAATTCACAGGTACTTCCCTCTTGATTCCTGCTTCCTCTCTGACACTCAGAACAACATCCTCTTCTCTGACCAAATCTAGTTTAAAGTCCTGCTAATAAACCCAGCCAGGTGCAATTTAGAACAATCTTATTCCATTTGATCAGGCGTGACCCATCCAAGGTCAACATGTCTGGACTATCTAAGGTGTATCCCAGATCACAGAATCCAAAGCCCTGAGTGTGGCATCATGCACACAGCCAGTCATTTGCTCCTTCTATTCATCTCCTCCTTCCTGGAAGAAGTTTCCAGCTGGGAGGATGTTAGAGAACACTGTGCCTGTGCTCCTGACAGAAGAGAACTCTAGCTGTGACAACACAGATTTCTGTGTAGCATAACTCCAGAGCTAATCATGAATGCCACCTTTAATCTCAGGGAAGGCATATTTGCCCTAGATTTTATGCTTCTACAAGTTACACTATTGCTCTGCTGTTATCTATGTATTTTTTTAAATTTTGCAAAATTGGACTGTCTGAAGCAGAAGTGGTTCTGTGTAAGTCTTGTTCTCCTAATGGCAGGGGATTTCAGCTCATTCTTGTAAAAATGCCATGCACTACATAGATTTATTCCCATTTGAGAAATTCTCTTTTCACATGAGAAAAGAATTCAATTTAGCACACCTTTTCTAGGCGTACTCTATAAAAAACTGTCTTAAAGGTCCACAAGGGGTTTCTTTAACAATTCTGTCATGACAGGGAAGAAACATTTTTTCCATAAAAGTTTAACAAAATCTAGTTCTGCCCGATCAAGCTTTCATTTTAAGAATTTTAAAATTCTAATAAGAATAGCATTAAACTCTTACTAAGAAAAATCTCCACTAATATAGTGTGTTTTCCTCTTGGAAGCAGCTGTGTCAAGCTTTCGTTTCAAAACAATTTTTGTTTCTAAATTAAAACTTATCACCATATAACTCTACAAGTAAGGTCTAGACGCATCAAACCAGTGCATAAAAGAAATCATGGAAGAAATTTTTAAAATAACTTTACCAGAAAATATTGATCCTATGAATTTGTGGTTTTCCCATTCAAGGGTATAGAAAGTTTAATTACAGTTCTAAGTGTCCTTCAGTTTTGACTTTAATAATGTCCTACATATGAAAATATTCCTACATGGAATATTTTATTTTTGTGTTCATATGTTTGCTCTTATGTAAGGTATTCTGATTTCTTCGTTCTGCAAGGCTACTGCCAAACTGTATATTAAAGCATAAAGAAAGGAATTACCTTTCTTTACTAGATATTCACAGCATAATACTGATTCTGGGACATCAGAGGACAAGTGGTTGCTTATGATCATGACAAAGTATCTAAGGTAACTATTATCTATAATTTCTTTTTTCTTCTAAATTGTATAGATACAAATATGCAAAGAACAGTACAGGTATTAACATGCCAATTGAAGTTTAGGCTCCTAAATGCTTCAGAGGCTTGTTAATACTTTGTCACAAAACTAAAAAAATATGAATTTGTTTTGTTCGCTTCCAATCAGAAGCATATTATTGGACTCAGTGCATTTCAGACAGTAGTTCACTAATTACCCAGGTATCACCAGCATGA
The DNA here is from genome assembly GCA_013401095.1 of Passerina amoena. Classification (NCBI taxonomy): domain Eukaryota; kingdom Metazoa; phylum Chordata; class Aves; order Passeriformes; family Cardinalidae; genus Passerina; species Passerina amoena. The sequence goes on from WBNP01001217.1 coordinate 553,151, forward strand.
CAGTCCCTCTGCACAGTCTGCAAGTTACATTAATTTCAAAAGCACTCAGGGTGTTTTCCTACTGTCTCAACATAAGGAACAGTAAAGTGATGTAATTTGAAAAAATAGAATTTGAAAGTTGAAGAAATTTGTTTCAGCTGCTACTACACCATTTTAAACACTGATGATTTGTTGGCCCTGGAAAGAATCCTACCACCTGTAGCTGTAAGTGAGCAGAATCTGAATTTCTCTGTTGAATTCTCTTGCAGATTTACATGGAATCCTCTCCATAATTTTGCAAGGAAACCCTACAGTACAATATTTAAGGCATTAGACAAGGACAAATAGAGTAGATTCAGAATGAAACACAGAAGCTAAATTTTTCTTGCTTTTGGTGGAATTAGCTGTAAAAAATCTCTGTTTAATATTTTCCCACATTGTATTTATATTCAATCTTTCTCTGAACTGAGTTGCTTTCATTCTGCTGCTTTTCCTCTGCTGTGTGCTTCTGGTTGTGTATGGGAAAGATACACTGGCTTTTTTCATCTTAGATTCTCTAGCTAATGTGTGCACAGAGGGTGGCAGTGTTCCTTTTCAAACAGCAGAATTATTATTCAGATTTTAAAGACAAATTCCATCATGGTTGCTTTATTGCAGTAGAGTCCTATTGTACTGGCTGCTCTTACTGATGGAAATTATTGTTTGCAATACTACTTCATTGAATTTAAGAAAAGGGTGTATTTCATAGCATAAAAGCATTCTGTTTTAAAATAATTTTAAGTTGGAAAAAACGCATCTGCTTCAGGTATACTGATAATCTGGAAAAGGGATTGGCCAACAGCTGTTTATCAAGGAAAATTAAAGCATTTTTTACTTTCTTTAGTAAAGTGGAGTGTCCTGTGCTATCCTGGAAAAATATAGAAAAGAAAGTTTACCCTTCTGCCTTTATAAGTGCTGACTCTTGATGCTGTAGAGTTCATGCCAGGTTCATTAAAGAAGATTCAGGTCTGTAAGTCTTTTTAGAAACTCTACAGTGAGTTGCTTACCCTTGAATTTAGGAATATAGATGAAGTTTCTAAACATTTTGTTCAAAAGAATGAGCACAAGCCAGGAAGCAAGTCTGAAGAAAAACAAAAATAGACACAAGATACCAGATTCCCAGGGTTAAGACTTAAAAATCAAAATAACGTTTCACTGAAATTGATGTTGACATTTAGATAAAGACATTTATAAATATGCTGTTAGAAGGGTGTTCAGCATGCACAAATCAGCATTCTCTGATGTTCAGATGCCGTAAAAACAATGAGCAGAGCTGAGCAGGTTTGAATATTCCCCCCCCCTTTTTTTTTTTCCTGCAACATTTTAATGTCCAACTACTTTTGGAGAGGCAGAGAGAAACCCACCCACCCCCACACCCCAATATTACAGCTGTTTTATTCATTATTACTTGATTTAATATATGTGCAGTGAGTTGAAATGTAACCTTCCACAGATGGTGGCTCAGCCCCCAGTACACAAATGCTGAAGGGCAAGCTCTGTCTTTAATTAAATTTGCCTAACATTAGCTGAATAGTTTTCAGTTCCCAAACAATAACTGTTCAGTCTGAAATTTTCTCCTGACACTATCCATTTCAGAAATTCTCCTTCAGGCCAGTGAGATTTCTTTTGGGCAGAAGGAGAAGGAAGAGAAAGAAAATGAGAGGCACCCACATTATGACACACTTCTGTGCATCAAATAAAAAAGACACATCATGAGCCATTAGCTAGATACAGATACAGAGCAGGTTGTGGATATGAAAGATAAATAACAGTAGAATATTATTAATACAAACACCTGTTAATAAAATTACATGCAGAACTAGAAACCTCTTTAATCAACATTTAATTCTTGGTCTTTTAGTATTGATAGGTCTTCATCTTGGAAAGGGCATTAGTTCAAGGCTTTATATAGAAGTAATACAGATCAATGCATTAGCCCTTCAGGAGAGGGACTAATTATTTTAATTAGAATATTCCAATTAGAAAGGTTTCAGCTGATGATTAAAGAATCTTGCATGCCTGGAATTTTAACACAGTTATTGTTGAGCAAACATGATAATATATGTAGAATGTATGGTATCTCAGTTAAAGAGCTAAGATGCACCTTTTTTGGAATGCTTGAAAAAGTCACATGAAAGATTTTGGAAAAGATGATCTGAATTCTGCATGCCAGGTGTTGAAATTATACTTTCACATAGGAAATCCAGGAATTGTTTCCACTATTCTGTTTGTGTGCTACTATTTAATAATAATACGATTTTAATACAAAAACAAGATATTCTATATTAAAACTAACAATCTAAAAATCAAATTATCTCAATCAAATACTCAGTGAAGCCATGTGGGTGATCTAATTTCACTCTGTATTGAGGGAAATTATATTTGCAGAGTACTCTCAGAAGTGAGATGCCAATAAACTTAACTTTATCTACTCTTAGAGACAAGATTAAATTGGAAGAGGGGGAAGTGAAGATGTAATATAATTGAATATTTATCATTAAACATCTAAATTAATCTGATAACAACATAATAGTGCTCTAGTTTCTCATGTTTTACTCATTGACACCAGCAATCTAAACTAAATAATTGGAAAAGAGATTGTGTGAAAATTTAAATAAATAAAACACCACTTCTTGACACCAGGATAAACATTGATATAATCACTTATGTTCTTTTCCCCTCCAGGTGCTATGTATTTTGTGGTTAGAGACACTAAGAAAAAGGTGTGAATTCAGTAAATATCCCAAACTTTAGAAGTCTGAATATTTGGCCTCACATTGCTTCCTCTGCTCCCTGCACTGCAGTCTGGCATTTTGCCCATCTGTGACAGTACCTTGGCAATCACAGAGGCGTGCTAGGAATGCACAGAAAATCTGAATTGCATGTTCTAAAGCAACATTCTTCTAAGGCATCTCTTAGGGCAATAATAAGAAGAATGATAAGAAAACAGGTAGAAAATAGTTTTCTGATCACTAAGTATTTGCAGGATATTAAGAGTTGCTTTATTTTTCTTGGGCTGCATCACTTTATTTTATATGCTGAACAGAATTTTTGCTGAAGAACATTTGACAGGATGTACTTAAATACAAATATCTAATGATAGTTAGGGTACTCACCTAAAATATAAGAAACCATAGTTCATATATTGGGATTTGCAGATCATCTTCCTGGAGTGGATATTTTAAGCCCTGAGCATCTCTCTTCACATATTGCCATGTTTTGAAACAAAGCATGTAAATTTCTTAATGTAGACATCTATTGATACACATACCGTACTTTCTTTGTCAGTATTTGCATCAGCAAGATTTTCGAACCACAAGAACTGGATGCACCATCCCCTTGGCACCTGAATTTGAGATATTTATATGCATTAATTAGACCAACCACCCTCCCTCAGAATTTTCTGGACTGAACAGGCCCAGCTCCTGCAGTCTCTTTTCATAAGAGAGATATTTTAGTCTCTTAGTCACCTCTATGGTCCTCCATTGGAGTTTGTTTTTATTTAGCTAAAGCAAGGTACTAAACAGCTGGCAGAATCAGGGCCTTCACTCAGTAAATCTGTCAAAATTCCTGTGCACCCCAGGGGGTGGTTTAAATGTATAGACTTGTGTCAATACAGACCAGGAGATTTCAGTCAGCAGAAGAAACTTCATTTTCTACAATATAATTTAGGGTGAGATCAAGGGCATTCTATTAGGAACAAAAAGAAAATAGTATATTATTTTACACAACAACAACAACCAAAAAAACCATAAATGAGCAGGTGGGAAAACATCCACAGTAGATCCCTAAAGAAAACCAGAATTATCATCATAGGCTTACATTCACTCCTAAATTGACATTTGGTGTCACAAGGAGAATTTATCTAGAGACACAAGAATTCTATAGGCATAAAAATACTGCAAAATGAAGTCCCATAGGAGACAAGTATCTCCTCAGAAAATAAGAAGAATACACACAAAATTTTGCATGCCATTATTCTGTACTACTGAGGACAGCTACCAACTTAACAAGACAATACTAATACAACTACAGCACAAATGTGCATCTGATATGATGTTTTCAGAGCTTAAAACAGAAGAGAATTCTATACCTACATCTTAAGTGTACCTTAAAATATATTCCCATAAGAAAGATTGTTATCTCTGCATAGAGGTTAGTCAAAAATTATGTAGCAGTTAAGACCACTGGAATTTCAAGTTTAATTTCATGTAAAATATGCCAGATTCTCCTCTACTTTAGGGAGAAAATCCTATTCATGAACTGGAATCTGAAACATTTATTTCGTTTATTCTCAGCTTTCACTCAACCAGTATTTGAACTGCAGTTAAAGGATATGAAATAAAGGATATGAAATCTTCCTAAATGTGTTCATGTACCGGAGGAAGAATTAGTGGAATTGTGCACAAAACGAAAAGTGATTGGGCCCTATTTTGCAGGTAGGACTGATTGAAAATGGAGAGGGACACAATGGAGAAGGGGAAAAAAGAATACACTCAACATGTTGGTTGAGTGGTTTGTTTAATGTTCTGTGCTTTTCCTTGTGATAACAGAAATTTCATCTTGAATTTCTTTTCACAGATATTTGGTAATTACATCAAAACTTTATGGATTTTGATCTGTGATTTCTCCCCCTACGCTTAATAATTTTCATGAAACGGTAATTTTTATGCAAGTGAAGCATCCATTGAGAATTGACCTAATAAGTAGATATTTTTACCTTTTTCTTTGTTTTTATTTCTGTCCAAATGAATGTGGCAAATAAAATCTAAATTCAGTGGGGAAAAAAACCATGAATAAGAAATTGTAAGCAATTTGATAAAGCAAAGTAATAAACTGGAAGAACTTGCATCATCTTCATGTCCTTAAAGTATCAGTCTATCAGGAAATATCTATCAGATAGTTAGTTCAGAATTGCTTTCATTTTTAAAAATAATTCAAACACCACTTTTTAAAAAAGTATTTGCATAGCAAGCAGCAGAGAAATGGATCCAAGAATACAATAAATTATAGCACTTTGTATTAATAAAGCAATTATTTATTGCTCATTAAAAAGCTATTAGTAAAATATTGTTATTTATGATAAGCAATAAACAGCATGCTGCTAAACAGTTGGCAATAGAAATTAGAAAGCAATGATATCTATTAGTTGGAAAGTTAATTTATCTAAAAATTGTTTTCTTCAAATGTTTAGCAGCACTTTTGCTTGCTTTTAGAGAAATGGCAGTTAAAATATTTGTATTAATCTGCTCTTAATGAAAATTACAGCATTTGCATGTACTCTGCTTCTGCTCATAACTCATGTTTTAGCTTTCCTGTATCTGTCACTTATATATGCATGTTGTTTTAAACTCCTAAACAAGTGAGCACTAATGATTATTATCCCACATCCATCTAATTTCAGATGTGGCCCTCCAGTTAGTAATGCTGTAAAAGTGTTTTCCCTACTAGCAAATAAATCTTAATAAGTGAATTGTGCTAATGAATTATTTAGACTTATGCACCTTTTGAGAAGGGCAAAAGTTTCCAAATTTTGATTTACATGTAAATATTCAACATTGAGCTTTTAAGTATTTTCCATTGGGACTGAGGAGATGACCTTTTCCTTTTTTTTTTTCTTATTTTTTCTTCTATTCTTATTTTTTTTGGCTTATAGAATAAAAATTTCACTGCATAGTTTTCTTAGAGCCTCCACATCCATACCCATTATAATGTACAGGACTACATTATCAAAGAAATGTTTTCTGAAGATATAAATGTGTTGAAGAGTATAGATTTAAAATGAGTGCAGCTGGTTAAATTATAACTTCCTTTCACCATTTCTTTTTATTAACAGTAGATTTAAACATATGTATTAGCCAAGAATAGGACCTGCATGGAATTTTTAAAATAAAATAAAAATGCTGAAATACCTAGTTAAGGTAAGTATTAGGACTTACCACCCAGAATTATGCTTCCATCTTGCTTCTAACTGCAGTAGCTTTGACTTGGCTATCTATCTTAGTTCTTAACTCATATGTAATCATTAGCAAGATCATGAAGCCAGGCAATTTCTGCATAAGTTCTTTAAGAAGGAAATTATTAGTGATGGTTTCGACCTTTTTATAGCTGTTTGGCAGTTCAAGTGGGTGTAGGATGTAGCAGATTTTTAGGTTGTTTTCTTTCCTGCCCAGGAGAGTTGAACCTGCATCTCCTTCCTCCCCTGAGAGGACCATTACAAACAACCTGTGTGCAGCTCTCTTGTTGGAGTTGTTCACTTGCTAAAAAGGAAACCAAGATTAATTGGGCCCAGGGGAAGCACTAGACTGTAGCTTGGTTTTTCATGGAGAGCTATAAAACTTAACTGTAAAAATCTCATCTGATCACCTTAAATTCTAGAGTCTTAATTATGTGTTTGCATTAAATTGTCATTAGGTAAAACACATAAAAGTGGGAAGAGGACAGGAACTCTCAAAGGAGACTGTTCAATGGACTATGAGCCCCAGCAAACCTGCAGTCCTGACTGCCCAGCAGGATGGCTTAAAAGCGGAGGGATAGGAAACAGCCTCATCTCACGTCACTTAATTCTCTGGGATGAGGATTGGCCTAAACCATCTCAGATAAAAACAGGAAGATAAACCCATATTTTATAGTTTCTAGGCAATACTTAGGACAATTTGCTTCAAAATCAAAAGATTAGTCATTTTCTACTGCTACTTTATCTTTTCTTTAAGTTCCTTTAGAATCTAATGGATATACTGTAAACAATATGAAAACATAACTAATTTAAGGGGGGGGGGGGGGGTGAAACATAACCTGTTTGGTGTTTTCTTGAAAGTCAAAAAATCTGACTTTCCAGAATAAAGAGAAAAATAAGCAACTTTCTTGTCATCAGTATTAAATAACACATATTTATTCTTCATCTCATATTTAGAAGATAGCTTTCCTAAGAAGCAACATCTATAACAGGTGTTATGACACAAAACGGCTTCTTGAGGACACCAGATACAGAAGTCCTGATTCACAGAAATGTGTGCAAATGTTCCTGTGGAATTAGATATATCTCTTTTCATATGTGTATATTTTCGAACTGTTTCATTCAAATCCAGAACTTCATCCTACATTTAGGTAGGACGTATCTCAATCTACTCTGTGATAATTAGATGAGACTATTTTCTAACTTTGCAAAGCTGATATTTCAAAGCTTTAAATCTAATATCAATGGTTTATTGGGAGGCAAAGAAAAACATACACTTTCGTGTGTTCAAATTGTGATTTGTTTGCCATCATGTTCATAACAATGAAGTTTGCCTTCTGCTTATAAATTTTAAAATAATCAGAAATAAAACTAAAATAAATAAATCTCAGTGTCTTTTAAAAATGGAGATGCATCATCTGCCTCCCCTCCAGGTTCTAACTGTGCAACATGATACAATTTGGAAAGAAAGATATGATCACTGATTCTTGGCTTCTGTTCTTGCTGTTGCTGGCTGCTGCAGAAAGGAGTGTTTTCAGCAGACAAAAATTGACAGAAATACATAAGCTCTGTTGGCAAGCAAGTTCACATTTGGCCTTCACCAGTTGGTGCATCAAGCTGATAGCTGCCCAAAAATACATTACAACAAAATAAAACCCTACTGATCTTAAAAAGATTTTAAAAGTCCATCACAAGTGCCCCCCATAACAAACATGTATATACATAGAGAAAGAGGTGCAAACTCAGGACTGGAACTTAGAAAGGGAATAAAAGTAGTATGAAAATCAGTAATATTTTTTCTCTCATCTTTGCACTCTCCATTGTCGCTTCTTCTACTCCAGTCGGAAACAGATTTCCTCAGTTATTATCAAGCTCACTTGATCCCCTCAAAGGACCTTGTTTTCGACAGCACCTAAGGCATTAAGATTTTTTGCTTTTCCCTGGAATTTTATATGCAGCTACTGGGAGCTGCAGAAGATATATTAATCACAGCTGCTTCTTATAGCCTGTGGAATGAATAACTATGTTTGTTTGTTTGAGACAAACCATTCATTCTGAAGCTTCAGGAAAAAAAAAAAAGAAAGGTTTGGCAGATCATTTTCAGCAGCAGCAGTATTATGACACAATTATTACAGAAGTACTAATTATTTCATTATGTAGGAAAATGGTTTCTTGACTTCTATTTTTAACTCTTATCAGAGATGCCCAAAATCTGGAATTCAGAAAATGCCTAATTAATTTGTCTCAATGTTACCTAAAATGTTATTAAAATAAAATTATCTGCATTTTAGTCTGGTTTAAAATTAAAATAATCGATTACTTTTGTTGAAGAAACATTTGAGGTACTTAGGTAAATTTCTTAAAACTTTAAAGAAATAAGTATATATATAACAGATGTGAAGACCAAACTTCCAAAATCATCCAAATGCTGATCTCGAGCCATTCTAAATGTGCTTCAACTCACCTGTTTTATTATCAGTTAATATAATATTATGTATTATCTATTAATATACTATTATGTAGGTCTGCCAAGCCGTGCTAATGGACCCCAAAGTCAATTAGCAAGTAAAGCAGGCAATTGAAAGTCCGTAACAAGTGCACTGGTTATTCAGCACTTGGGTTAGTTTAGGAGGATGAATTTTCATTTATTATCAAAACAGCCCTCCCAAACTTCCTGAAACATTCAAAGATCTCAAAGGCTATGCTCTTAAGATTTGGCTAGAAGAGGAGGATATTAAAGAACTGAAAAGGGTCCAAATCTAGTGAATCAGACTTTGCACAGATTAGGCTGCAATTCTAGAAAAGGTGAAGAAAATTAATTGGGCTTTAGAAGTTTATGCCTTGGCATATTCACTCTTTGTTATACAAACATGGAATTCAATTATTGATAACTGATGTTGGGCATGTATAATAATTGAATCTATTGAGCTTCACACCTTTAAAAGACTGGGTTAAACACCAAGAAAAACAGTAAAATGGTGATAAAAGACATGTCTAAAACATTTTAAAGAAAGGAAATTTTTTTCTCCTCATCTCACATCATTCGCTAACCAAGATTCAATGAAGTTGCTGAAATTAAGTGGTAAAGAGCACCCAGCATGAAACAGCATCCTGGTTTTATCACAAGCAGCAAAGCAAAAGTTTTTAACTTTGTGTTTGGAGAGAAAATAGTCAATACTGAAATTATGCCTCGACATTTAATTGCTTTCAAAATAATTATTATTCATTGCTCTGAAAACACAGCAGGACTAGTCATGATAAACTAGCTCATTTGTATATGTGATGTCAAATATTTGGCCAAGTCAATTATTTGTTACCTCATACTATCTCAATGGCTTAAGAGGGCGTCACCAGCACTTTATTTTTGCGCATTGTGCCTTTGTGCATTCTGCACTGCTAACATGACATATTGACTATACCATGACTATTGGAGATAAGCATGCTTAAATCACCAACCATACCAGAGGAGGATAAGGTGTCTTCTAGAGAACCACTAGAAAGATTTGGGGGTTTTCAAAACGCTGTTTTCTTCAGGTGAAAAACAAAAAACTATATTAGAACAGTAATTAAGGAAATGAAAATCACTTACAAACTCAATAGGAAAATCAGCATCTCTAACACTGACAAAGTACAATCCTCTGACTTATCCACTTATCCAAAACAGCTGGTATAGGTCATGATAGATTTAGCTTTCCAGAAGAAAAAAAAGCCCAAAACCTTTCACAGTAAGAAAGGATATTAGCTCTGTGAAGGTTAGTTGGATAAATGACAGCTGTGTGCTTTGGCTCCCTTTCTAATTGGTGATGTGAAATGGGTAGTTCCAGACTGTTTGAGGAATATTGAATATTCCAGCTCATCCCAAGGATTTAAGATCAGTAGAGATCTCTCCACTGATCACATAAGAGATATAAAAAATTAACTTATTTTTGAACAATACACTTTTAAACCTGCAAATATCCAAGAGATAAATTATGCTCTGTAGCACACATGAGCAGGAAAGGTGAATTCCTAACCTGACATTTCAAAATTGGCTAGTGTGATTTCTTTTACAGGAAGTAACAAAATATAATCATATTACTGAACATCATTAATTTGCCCCAAAGCCGATGGTGTTTTAGTAATATAATTAAAAATAGAAATGATCATCTGAGAAAGACAACTACCAAAAAAACAAAATAAAATGTTAATCCAATCTGTATAATTCAGTAAATAAGAACACTGTACTAGCAGGTTTTTGTGTCTTAGATTGGCACAATTCTGCCCTCTTCCTCTGTCCACCTACCCTGTTTCATGTTGTTATTGACTTATGCCATTAACATCCCTTAAAACTGCAAGGAATAGAAGAAATGAGGCACGAAACCATGACATCAAACACCAGAGATGTAAGAAGCTGATGTACCTTTGCCATATATGGATGAAGCTAGAGAAATGTTTTGTTTTAGGTAATCTAATTATTAGTGTGTACAAAGAAAAATTTACAAAGATAGGGTTTAGGGAAGAAGAAGCCATATACCATATAAGACTGTAGAAGAACACATGCAAGGTGATGTAGCTGTTGCTTTAAATACTTGAAAAGTAAGATAAAAGCACCTTGGATCTCTTGGAAAAATTTCACCCTCAGAGAACATGAAAAAAACCTGCAAATGAAATGCTGCCTTGGGCACCATCATATCTAATATTATGAGGAATGAATGTATTTCTATATTCCTATTTTTGAGCCACACTGTGGTTTCTTGGAATTTCTATTACATAGATATTTGCAGAATTAGACTGAAAAACTGCTGTGCATGCAAATACCAGTGTCGGTCAGATGCCTTCAGTGCCTCCTTTCATAACAACAGCAAAACTCTGGTGAGACCCAAACTCTCCTGCTTCAGTGCTGAAAGACTGTTGCTAGCTCAAATACATGCTCAGGATGGAGGGTTACCCCAGGTGTAGCTCTGCCAGTCAGTGGGAAGGAGAGCGGGAGACCTAAACTTTACCAGAGGGAGATGAATTTGATAACACACAGATTGATTGTAACAATAACTCTATTGATCAACTCCAGTCCTGGGAACATCTGACTAGCTTGAGGAATATCAGTACTTACGATTCAAGGAAAAATGAAAATACCCAAAAGGTCACATGGAAATGGAGATTGCCTGTCAGTCAGTAATATCCAGCAGTATGAGAGATGTGAAGGTGACATTAGTATGAGGAGACTCTAATGCTCAGAAGCTATCCAGCCATCAGCATCTTTCGTTACAGTGCTGCAGACATTTTTACCATTCCAGTTGCGTAAATGGAGTAGACCAGTGAAAAGATTCACCTAGAAAATCAATTACTTAGTCCACAGCATATGAGAATCAAGCACATTAAGTAAATAGCTCCAAGTATTCAGACGAAATGCTTAAACTTAATGTACGCTATGTAAGAACTAGAAGAAAGAAATGTGAGGGAAATGATGTCACACTTATTCACCTAAAGTGGTTATAAGGATATCATTTGGATATAATTTGGAATGCCCTATTTATAAGAATATCTTCTAGTCTATATTATCAATAGCTCTTGGGAAGATTTACATTGTTATAACATTAAATCTTTATAGTTATGATTATCCACAGGTTACTGAAAAAGTAGGAAAATTTAGAACTTTTTTTCATCTTAAATAACAGGTCTTTATCAGAGTCACATGGTATCATCAAAAATTTCAGCTTCATTTATTACTAATAATTAAAGCAAACCTGAAATAAATTGCATCCAAGCACTTGCCTTGTGGGTGCCAGGTCCTTATCACCAGCCATTTTATTCTTGCAAATCTAATCCTTATTGGCCATGCCAGCTGCTGACTAGATCTTTTAGTATTTGGGGTGGATTATTGCCAGAAATAGGTTAGCAGGTTCTCTGGCTTCTATCAATGTTCCACTGAAGCTCCAGGTATCAAATTTGGCTGGAGTCAAAAGAGGTTTCTGGGATGATGCCTGAGAAATATGGGAGAAAACTTCTTGTTGATTGAGAGTATTAGCATTAGTATTCGTACAAGTAAAAGTACTAGAGGATGTTGGCTCTCAGGACCTTTCTTCAGATTCCCTTGGAAAGCTAAACATAGCAGACTAATAAATGAAAGTTATAATACATTTATATTTAAGGTCACATAACAGAAATAATTATAAAAAAGGTTCTTATTCACAAAACCTACCATAGTAAAATTTGCTCTGAGAAACAGTGATTCTGAAAAGGACTCACAGATAATGATAAATAAAGTCTCAGTGCTATGCTGTGCCAAAACCAACAAATGGTATCCTTGAATAGGCAAAAAGGAGGACACTGAGTAAGAGTAAAGGGAACATACAATCTTTCATTTGACACTTGTTGACTAGTGCTGTAACAATGTTGCTAATAAATCAGAGCAAATGTTGATAATGAGAAGAGAACCTTACAATAAAAGAAGCTCAAGGAGCTGCTGCAGCATCCTAAAAAGAACATAAATTTGGAAATGAAAAGTAGGAGAGGGCTTCATGATCTGGTAGCCAGCAACCAGGTTATCTTTTGTTCAATGGTTATAACTTAGTGTAGATTGATTAATACAGACTAGAACAAAATCCCCCTTGTTTAAAGTGCAAATTAGCTATTAGAAAAACTGGCTGTTGTTATGGTGAATTTCTTGCAATTGTGTATTTTTATTCAATATTGTTTTCAAAAGAAACTCCAGTTCAAACAGGAATACATTCAGATTCATCAAAAGATGAATCAGAAGTAAACAAAAAATAAAGAGCATTACTTTGCATAGGGCACATTTCCATTGATTAAAGAATTTTACAATTAAACAAGTTCTAAAGTAGTGCCTATCTTTATGTATATCTCAGCAAAAGCTCTTTAAAATGTCCCATTTTCCTGAGATGCCCATATTCTTACAGTAAACAATTGTATCATAGAGTGAAAGAATATTCTGAGTTGAAAGGGATCCACAAGGATTGTTGAAGTCTAACTCCTGGCCCTGCAGAGAACATCCCTAAGAATCACACCCTGTGCCTGTGTATCCATCTCTACCTCCAGCAGTAATGACTGAAAAGGACACAAACCTGGACTATGCAAACAAAAGCAAACTCTGCATCTGCTATATCTATCTCACAAAGCACCTTCTGGTTTACAGATTTTTATGATGAAGAATTTGCCAAAAAGCATGTTAGACAAAGATTTAATAGGAGAAGCTGTCAATGAGAGGTTGCAAAGTCCTGTAGGACAAATATAATATGAACTAAACAGCTTTCTTTCCTACTACCTTTTACAGCTCCTTTTTTGAAGGCAGAAAAAAATTGCTTACAGAAAAGTGAACTTTTATTTTATTCTTCTGCACTCTAGAACACATTCAGTTATCACAATTGTCCTCCAGCTTTGTCTGCCTACGTCTCTACAGGACTGGTGGCCTATTCAGAATGAGGCCAGGTCCTGTGAGCACTACAGATTTTCCCAGCACACGTGCCAACTTCAGAGTTACCCAAATCCCACATATTTTCACCTTTCTGTTTTTACAGTATTGACAAAGTTTTACTCCCATGACACTGGACACAGCATAGATCCTGACTGGAAGACTGTTGCAGGTTCAAGAGCTGGTGATCCACATAAAATCCAAGAAAACCCTGAGCAAGGGCAGGTCTGTGCTGGGCTGCACATGCAGGGTGGCTTCAGGCCTGTGATGAGCTGCACATATAATGTGGCTGCAGAGTAACCTCAGTCAGCTCATTGTAAGAGAGGAGCCAGCAGGCATCTCCCATCTGGTACCTGCCATGGCCTTACCTTCATTTTAAAGGGCAACAAGAGGTTCTCATAAGAAGATAATTTAGGAATAGGTTTCTTGTAAGGTAACTGTATACATAGCTCACAATAGAAACCCCAAGGGACAGCTTTTCTCTATGGACAGCATCTACTTTGTGCAGCACACCATGGGAAAATCCAACCAGGATTTGCCTGATTCTGCACAAATTGGAGATGCTTACCCTTTGAAATAATGCAGCATTTGCTCATTATGTTTATTTCTCTTCTAATTCTTTTTTATTAAAGGAGTCATTTTAGGAAAGCATTTGTTGCCAGGCCACTCTTATTGAAATCTAGACACAACCCTGTACCAGCTCTCACTTGTCCTCACAGCACTTCAGTACAGACACATCAGTGAAATGGGAAGTGTGGGTTATAGACCTCTCCTCAAAGTGAGAATTACCAAAAGGCAATCCAATGGGTGAAAGAAATGAATGAAAGAACCTTCATGTTCCTTATTTATTTTTCACTTAAAGTTTTTGTTGCTGAAAATCTACACAGTGCATATGGCACAGCTGATCCTGAGGTGGGTCAGGGAATCTTTCATTTCACATTATTAAAATGTTCCATTATTATGTCCCACCCCTTACCCCTCCCCCCCCCCCAAAAAAAGAAAAAATCTACTGGTAAGTTATTAAAAAAAAATCCTCTCCTAAAACAGTGAGGCTACAGGAGGAGGAACTACAGGAACATTAATGCTTTGAGACACCTCTGAGACATGGCTTACCTTCATGCTTCTTTCAGTAGCATAATAATGCCATAACAGAAAGAAATTTCAGTGTCTTCTGTGCTTTCTCAATCCAGTGTTGGGGGTTTTGTGGGAGAAGTGTGAAGGGATTATTCACCCAATACAGCAAGGATGCACCCAAGGACACTAATGAGCTCTACAGTCTTTCATTAGTTTGTTTTTCCTGAATAATTTAGACTGCAGATTTAAAACATCAGGCCTTAGCAGATTAAATCCTTAAAACTGCACATGTAAATATAAAATTCCTCCCACTGTAAAGCAATGTAATTGTTTAATAGAACACACATTATCTCTAACATGCTATTATTTTGTGCTTGAGTTAAAGCTGAAGAAAGAAAATAAGTAATCCTTTTTATTAACATTTCCCAAATACAGCATCCTGCATTAAGAAACAAATAAACAAACAACCCTCCCTGACCTTAAACTTTCACAGTTGTCTAGAGCACATTTCTACTTATTTCTCTGCTTTATGGCACTACTTCCTCACCTCCCAAACACATTTTATTATAGAAATGGTAAACCAAAATATGTGTCATGTTCTTCCTGATGTCCAATATAAACAATTTCATTGTGATAATTAGATTTCATCTCTGTGATCAGACATTTTTTAGCTTTTTTCTGAATTATTATTTTATTCATAAATAATGTTTGCTTGTTTCTATGTCAAATTCTTATAAGCCTTTCTTTCCAAAAGAACAGGGAGAAAAATATTTTGTTCTTCACACCTACTTCTTTTAGTAAAATCATGTTTCCTGGACTAATTTCTATTAGAAATGTGTTAATGGATGCAAGTCCTTAATATTTGCATGATCTCCCAGAAAAGGAAAAAAGTCAGTTGTTTCTAGGTATTATTACAATTGAAAAGCCACTTTTTTCTCCACCAACTGGAGCTTTTGAGAAATAATTTAAATTTTGACATTGTATAAAATAGTACCTTAGGGTTTCAAACTTGTAGAGTTGTATGTATATTTATCTTGTTCTGTACCTAGTCATTCTACTGAGTGGGTTAGATAACTTCAAAGGGGGTAAAGTATCTTTTGAAGTCCAATGGTGAGCAATGGGAATAAAGGTGGTTAGTACATACCTTTTTTTTTTTTTCTTTTAATATATAAGCCTTGGAAAAGACATCAAAAGCATGTAAGTTAAGCTCACCACTTTTGAGCAGTCAGGAGTAAGAATATATTGATACACAACACCACATGCTTACAAAACAAAGAAAGAGAAACACATCTGGCATTCACTAAGCCTGTTGGCACGTGCCAGTGAATTTGCAATCAGGCATGGAAAGAGCTAAGCTCATGAAGCCTACATTTTTAGAACTATAGCAGTTGTCCTATAAATTATTCTGCATCTAGGTCTACATAAATAGCAAAGACAGATGCACAACGCTCGTGCCAGTATTATAAAACATTATTCCAGGTTGCAAGATGCTGCAATAAATAGGTTAATCATTTGTAATGTCTTTGATATTCATCATAGCAACATTAATCAAGATGAATTAATTTGGAGTTAATGTGACTTCAGCATGAATTGCCAATGGTGTTTACTTATAAATTCAGTTTTTGAGGACAGATACGAACTCTTTCACTCTCAAAGCCAACCTTGCTTTCTACACTCTTCCACATGAACTATGGCCTTCCATGCTAGTGTTGACACTGATATATGGTGAGGTTTTCCTCCTTTATAAATTTTCATTTTTATTGATATCTGCCAAAATAACTGTTCATCCAGTGCTTCTCCTTGGAAGTTTTTTTTCCCAACTAACAACTCAGGTAAAATTTTTTTGACCCAATTCACTAGTCCACTGTTGAAAAGTCACATGACTAATGTTGCTTAGAGAATTTTTTTTTTTTTTTAATTATCTCAACTACTATCAGATAAATAAAGCTCCTCATACATAATTTGGAAGTAAGAAGAAGAACTCTTTCATTTGAACTGATAGTTGTCTACAAATATGAAATACACATTCCTGAGTTTCATTAGTCATATTTCTAATGAAATTAAATAATTAGAAGATGGGAATTAGGCACAAAAAAAAATGTAAGTTCCTTCAGAGCTAGAATATAAAGTAAAAAATGGCTCAGTGCCTTATTAAGTACTGTTTATGTTGACGAATGCAACTACTGGTTCTAGTGCAGAAAAAATAACAAAAATTACATTAAGAAACCAAAAATCAAAGCCTAAAACTCTTAAATTCCAGTTCAATACCCCCATAAATTAAACATTCTTTGTGGCTCTGGACCAATGTTCACGATATTTCCTTAACAAAATACTAGATTTAAGAAACACATCTCATATATTATTTTTAAAGTCATTTATGGTTAGAACATCCTGCCACAGTAAATTCTTTACAGAGGTTTCCAAATCTCACTCACAACAATCCATCTTTAGCAACAGATATCAAATATTACTGTATACACACATATATCTATATGTGTGTGTATGTGTGGGTAGCTGTGTGCATGTTTTAAATTGTTTTCTTAGCACATTTACCAGTTCATGAGAAAGAGTTCTGTCCTCTAATTACAGTATTGTAGCATATAGAAGTACCTGAAAAGGAGGCCTCAGGTTTTGTCCCAGGTTTTGCAATTTAGTTCACTGAAGCCAAAAATTCCATTTCAAATTGCCCTTAAAGAAGAAAAATTAATTATGGCAAAATATTAAATACATTTTATCTAATAAAAATCTTGAAGATGAAGCTAAAGGATTGCTCACAACTGTGTGTGCTGTATACATGTAAAACAAATATTGATTTCTAGTGTTCTCATTGCCTTCCTCTAAAGCCAGTTAAATAATAAGTAATTAAAATAAAAAGTCATATTAAATTCTAATTGAACAAACATGGAATTAAAGAAAAAGTTGTGCTAATCAATCGTCTATCTTGGAGTGATTAAAATTCTTTTGATTTATGTCAAGTTGTTGCCTAGAGGGAATATCAAACCTCATTAATGGTAGAATTGAAAATAAAGAACAAAAAGCTACAATAACACCTTGTAGAATTCACGCTATTTTCTTGTCTCCTGAATATATTATTCACTTTCTGCATTTATTTTCATTAACTCACAAGTAGCATAGAAGAAATAACTGAGATGGAAGCAGGGTAGAGACATCTTAGGAGGTACCTCAAATCTGGAAATGCAAATAACCATCACCTTTGGGCTGCAGCATTTTATTCAGGTCCACAATCACAGCTTTGCAGTTCTGACCAAAGACAGAGGCCAAGACTGCAGTCACCAGGAGGCAAGAATATATTGGAGAAGAACCTAGAGGCCCAGTGAGATTAGAAGAGTGGGAAGAAAAAGCAGAGCAGAATGCATTTTCCAAGGGTTATCTGCAATTGCGTGCAGGATGTATCAAAATGAATACTTTGTATGAACAAGTAGAAAGCATTCCTTGAGTTCACAGGGATCTCTGTTCAGTGTTCAAGTATTTTCTAACTCATAGATTGGCATAACCAGAGATATCTCATTTGGCACAGCCCACTCAGGTGATCTGTCAAGCAGCACATTCTAACGACTGCGCCAAAGTTCTGCACACCTGTGACGGTGCTGCTGAAAGCAGAACCATGTTAAATATCCCAAGGAATACAAACTGATGCTTTTCCAGGTATTTTATGAGTAATGAAATGAATTCATAAACTAAAGGGAGATCTGCTATCGTTGTTTTGGGCTTTTTTAAAGTCTAAAGGGAGTGGAAAAAATACAAACAAAAAATCCCCAAACAACAACCACCTTTCCAGTAATTCAACAGCATTTCTTTTTCTATTTGTACAGTACATGTAAGAACCATTGATTACTTATCAAAAGAACAGGCTAATTTGTTGAGGGCTGTGAAGAAAATCATTACAGGGATTGAAGTATTAGGAGAGTCCCCTTGAAAAGCACCATTTAAAACCAGAGCAATTCAAGTGAGGTTTTATAGATTTTCAGTTTATCTGGTACCTTGAGCAATTGGCTTTGAAAAGTCACTGCTAACACATGGAATATAATTTAATTTTATAAAACTACAACTAATATGTGCTGCTCATTTCATGTTGCCCTTATATCTGCTTTCTAGATTTTTAACTGCTCTTTGTTATTTCTTAAACTGTGGTTTATGGTGACATATAAAGCTTTCATTATTTATCCACAGGGAATTATAGGACATAACTACTGTTAGGAAATGCCTAGAGAATAAACACTTCAAAATTCTGTGATTAAAAATACAATTTGAATTACCATTCATTACACAGATCAAAAACTAAGAAGAAATTTCATAGTCTTGTCATTTAACTTCTACTAAAACTGCTTTCAGCAAAGTTTTATCATACACTCTATACTCCATATATAAGTACAACCATGTGCTTCTATTAAATTCAAATTTTATTTCTCATGCAAGTTTTAAGACTGTTTCTTTAAAGAACCTCAAACAAACAAAAGGACAACAACAAAAATCCCTAAAACCACCAACACCCCCACCACTAAAAAAAGAAACCAAAGGAAAACTAAAACTAAAATTAACATAAAGCCCCAGTGCTGATATTTTTCATTTGACATGTATGTATTTACATATATTTCTTAAGAAAGAAATACATAGCTCTGGCTTAATAGAAGAACATGTGGTAAGTAGTCAGAAGGAAGAATTTACACTGTGAAATGAGCATACAAGACAGGCATTTGCAATATCCCGTACTTAAAGCAGAGGCTTAATTTTGAACCCTTTGACAGCCAAGACTCACTATGTCCTTTGCTTAATGGTACCCAACTTCACTTTCTTCCTGCCTTGAGAGAGAAAAAAAAGGAGGAGGAAGAAGAAATAAGGAAAATATATGAATTTTTACTTGTTTAAATTTTCTTGTGCTGCAGTTATTGGCACTGCTACTTTCTACTTCAGAATCTCAGAAGCAAGGGGGAATTTTTTTCAAAAAGAGGGCTGCAGTCAGAAAAAAACCAGCTCTATCCATTGATATATTTGAGTGAGTGGCCTGGGTTACGGTGTTAGTGTTGAACTAAAGCATACTTCAGTAATAATGCATGACAACGTGCTTGTTTCATAAACCTCTCACAGAACAGGAATATTTTCTTTCTCAGAGCCCAGACTTCCTAAACCTCAGACCTCGGTTGTGATAAATGAATATGTACGGTATCTGAGATACAGATTTGCTCTTACACCACAAAAACAAAACAAAACACAAAAACCCTCACAGTTTTATGTCCCCCAGCTTGGGAATTTCTCAGAGTGAGCTTCAGTTCCTCATATATCAATGAACAGCAGAACACTCTCAAACTATCAATACCTGAATCTCTCAAAAATACCTAAGGCTGGAGCAGGTATTTTGTAACCATGACTGAGCACTTCACTGCTAGACAACTCCACAGCGAATTGACTCATACCGTGTAAGCTGGAGTAAATCAGAGAACTGGTTTGATTTACAATATGGGGACAACCACATAGCCTGTTCATAAAGGCACCTTGGTTTCTTTTCCTGACTTCATCTGAACTTCTTGGCTGCTCAAAGGCACAGTCTAAAGAATTTACCTCAATTTTCATCAAGACAATTAATACATAAGCAAATTATAAACCTCCGAGAAAAACAACAAAATTACAAACAAACAAAAAATTCACCCCTCACAATCAAGAAACCCACCAAGCTATGCAAAATGTATTAAGCAGAAAACTGTTCTTAATAAAGGTATGTAATTTTCATAATTGGATACTTGTAATTATTTTTGAGGATGGCATGAGTTTGAAAGAGAAGGCAATGTTCTTCCTTTATTTGAGATTCATGATGTAAAGCAAAAAAGAAACCCCATAGTTCTAAACATGATGTTCCTTTTGATAGACTGTCATTGCTAAATTCTTTCTCGCTAAAGATCATTGGAGTTTTATGCCCATAGAGAAAGTAAGATTTCCCAACAGAAATAATTAGAGTCTGATGCAGTCATTGTTTGGGTCTGCTAGTTTGTAGACTACATTTCTGTACCTCCAAGTAAATAGCAGGTACAATTGGTTTTTAGTGGAAAAAGAAAGGCCATCCCCTCAGGTACTGCATTTCTGATGATCCATGAAAAAGCTTGGTAATGAGCTGGCAATTGACATCGATTATCATTTAAAGGCAGTAAAAACATACAAAGTGCAGCTGAAAAGTTTTCACTGTTCAGTGACACTCGCAACAGTGAGAAACAGAATTTGTGCTCCCCTGAAGGAGAGGTAGGAATTTCAGACACCGCCGTCCCTGTCACCTTCTGTCCAGAGACACTGACGCTACGTGAAAATTCGGGAAAGGAAATTTTTCTTCCTTCTCATTTCAGCAGTATGGTGAAAATCACTGCCTTGTATTCAGCGGCTGAGACGGCGGTTTAGAAATTCCCCGGTAGACAGCAGTGTTTCTGTGCTGCATGTCGGCAGGATGATGCCAGCTGGTTGCATCCCACACTCTCAGTCGTTCACTTGCGTTCCTGTTACAGTAGCCCACACCTCACTGGCACACCTTTCCTTGACTCTGGACACTGCTGCCGTTCTAAATACAGACTGATACCAGTTGTTTTCTGGACACTTGATGGTAAAAAATGATGAAAAGCAGTTTTGGGGAGACCAGACTTACTTTTTGTAATTTGAAGTTGAGCAGCTTCATCAGCCTGCCAGGACAGAATGTGCCATCACTTCCTTTTCCCCGCTATCAGCTCTGCGGTTCCTGCGTCAGTAACGCAGAGGAGAGATGTGATCCTTTCTCCTTCATTCAGCTTTTACTCAGTATCAACTTCCAGCCCTGGAATGAAGAATAAATAATAAATAAATTCCAGCCCTAGAATAAAGAAGAGAGCAGTTCAGCTGCCAGAGCGAGCATTTTCAAAAGTGGCATGACTTAAAAGCCATGGAATTCTCCATGCTCTGTTTTTGAGATTCAGAACAAGAATTACAAATAATAGGCAATATGGTGGGGTACCACTTCTGAATCTCATGAGGTAGGAAAGCACAGTTAGACCCAAAAAAGTGATAAAACTAGCTCATTTTGGAAAACAACACTCCTTCTGCAAGCTGTTACTATATTAAAATTGCATGTTAATCAACAGAATGTTTTTCTAGCTAGTTGAGTATTCTTCTTTTGTCACAAAAAAAAGTTACCCTGAAAACACCTCTATGGAAGGCAATTTCACTGGTAGGGGAAGCTACTTTGCATACACAATAGCGTATCACAGTTATGTGTAATGAATGACTGTTTCTCACTTGAAGGGCAGAGAGGGCGAGAGGTAACAAGCTTGAGCAGAGGAAACAACTTCAATTGTAGTACATTTTAAATAAAAGAGGATGCCACAGAGAAACCCTGCCTTCTATCAACAGAAGCCTAAACAGGCCAAAAAGTTAACAATGTATATGAAGCAGGACCAGAAAAATGCTGTATTTTTAAGTCTTCCATTTTCACTCTTGCATTGAAACATGAAGTGAACTATAAAACCTGCACGAGAAGAGTTCTAGTCATTGACCCTTGAAGTATTTTCTTTGACATTGGTCTTCTCTTTGTATTTTTTGGGTTTCAATAATATAAAAGTTGTTTGAGCTCAGTCACCAATTACCTCTTTACAAGAGATTACAAAAATAACAATACAGTAAACTGTATTCCTGGTTCAACACCTACTATCTTTTGTTGTCAAATTTGTGCTTTAGAAATGGGACGTTAATGATGTTGGTTACAATTAGGATGTCAGGGCAAAATACTCATGCACACAGAGCAAAAACTGTGTATGAAATAACCTTTTTTTATTCCTTTTTATTTAATCAGTGAAACTTCAGAGCTTCTATGCAGTATCCACAGTACCTCTATGAGTGTAGAGAGAGAAGTTTTGCATTTTAATGTTTAGGCCCTTAACCATGTATAAGGCACTTAATGAAACCTCTTTGATTTAGTTAAGAAATTATTTCTAGAAAGAAAAAGCATATCTGATACTTTTATTTCATTATTACTAGAAGCCATTACAATCTCAGTTTTTGCGCATTTCAACGGTGCTTTTCAACTGAAATATCAATCCCAAGCCTTTTCCTGTTTACTCCAGCTGCCAGCAGTGTTGATGTGCTCCTCCTTGCAGAGCCAGTCCTTTGGAGAGGCACAGGCAGCCTGGCCCCAGCCAGGGAGCAGCACCTGTGCAATGACCAGGAGCAGCTCCTGCGGCTGCAGCTCAGCACCGCGATTGCAGGGCAAGCTGTGTGTTCCCCTGAATCCCACAGCAGTGCAATCAGCGTGCTCAAACCACCTCCACACAGCACTCAGAGCCCTCTCCGCTTAATAAAGTAGAAGAATGGACAGTTTCTGACTCCAACAGGCTAAAGTTTCAGGCTTTTGCACAGGCTGGGGGATTATGACAGTTTTAGAGTTTTAGGTACTCGTGTAAGTGGATTTGTAGGTGCCTCAATGAGCTTTTCTAGCAGCTATGAAAACAGAGGTTTGTGGTGCACCATTCTAGTCTGCTGCGTTTATGTAATATTTTAGTTGTAAGATGAATGAAAGAAAAAAATTATTTTAGTTTTCCAGAGGAAGATAATTCTGAATTAGGAATCTGAAATATTAATAATGAAATACAATAAAGTACTGTTACTGAGTGAAGACCCAACCATTTCAAAATGTAGAAGGAAATCTAAACCAACCTAAATTCTGTCTCTACACTGAGTAGATTTGAATTTATTTTTTAAAATAAAAGGAACTAAACAATATCCTATGTTAGCAGATACTTTTCAATTATATAATTTTCTTCTACTGGGCCTTCATTATGAAATTTTTTATCAAACTTCCCTTCAAGATGTACTACTAATTGTTTGGCTGTAGTGGCTTCTCAGTCCTTCTGTATCTGCAATAATCAATAGAAATATAATAATAATAGTAATAAAAACACCTCCAGGCCATAAGTTCAAGCTAATGAAAAGTTTTTCATTTTTGGTTTTGATGATGCGACAATATGAATAAAATCTAAATGTGACTGAACCCCCTAAAGCAGGTTTCTTAGATATATGCAAGTATCTGAGCCCTTTGCACTAGTCAAGACTATTCTTTTCTCATACCATCTGAAGTGGGGCTCAGCACTAATGAAGTTCTAAAATCTCAATAGTGTAAACTACACTCACTAACATTAGGTCAAATTCTACAGATACATTTATTAATTGCCAGACTATTCCATTCTTTTCTCAATTAAAAAGTGATATCAAATGCTTTATATTGCACCCTTTGCATTAAAAACTGAAATTACATTTTTAATTATAGCTTAATGATATAAAATATTGCATGAATAACTATGTGAAAGTCCAGCAATTTGTGGAGATGTGGAATATTTCCTTAGTTCATAGAAAAACTCTGGAGTAGAAGGAAAATAATTTCACAGGTACATAGTGTTCAAAAAGGATGATCTTATACTGCAAGAGTGACTTTATGCTGCAATAAAATCTCTATCACACATATGGAAGAGTTCCATATATTACCTTGCTAGAATATGCATTCTGTTGAGAAAATTAGGAAAACAGTACGTAGAGGTCAAAACCACCTAAACTTGCACACAACTATTTGCAGATGGAAGACTAGGACTGGTTATTTCTAACTTTTTTAACCTTTCCCAGTGCCAAAAAAAATAAAAATAATCTGTTTTTAATGGCACACTGTTTGAAATATACACATCAGAATTTGTGGAGACTTTCTGCACAACATAGCAGTGTGGCTACATACAAGTTCAGATAACTCACCTACTTGGTGTGCCTAAGCATCTACAACAACACAACACCCCATCTACACAAGATCTTTATATCTGGAGATTTTTTTTAGCACATTTTCATTAATGGTGTTTACATAAAGTCAAGCTGTACTAATAAAATACGTTAGGATTAAAAACGGGAGCAGCACTGTTGCTGAAAAACAAAACAAACCTAGCAAAAAAACCCAAAAAACCCTAAAATTTGTTAACTTTGAGGTGACTTGAAAGTACAGGGACAAAGGTTAAAAAAGTAGGGATATTGTAGTCAAAGTTCAGCACTTGAAGACATTACAGCTAAAGTATTTTTCTGAGATGATGAATTGGAAGTGGAAGAACCAGAAAAAACCTGAAGATACCAGTTAATCAGTGGCTGAATGTCAAGCTTTGTGGAGAAGATAAATGCAGTCCTAGGACATACTGTACATTTTCTAGTAAGATACTTTCTCTGAAGGAGGTAAATTGATAAATACATTGTACACAGAATTGATAGGAGTTTTAATGTAATACTGTATTCAACTTATAGATATATATACACACATACATATATATTAATTTATACCAATATATAATATATGCATATAATTAAGGAAAAGGAATTAATTAAGAGAATGCTAAGGAAAGACTCCTAAATATGGTCTCTGGAGAGTTGCTCATTTTATTTTAATCATCATTCATTTTATTTTAACCTTTCCAAACAGGGACAGAAGAGGACTATACTTTTCTGTATAAATGTCCAGGAGAAAAAAAAATCTTTCCTAATTAGATAACAAAGGTATAAAACCTCTTTACTATACTCTTTTAAAATTCAGTTTTCTAATAAACTAGTCATTGGAGTCAGAAAGTAGTGTCATGATGGCATTTTATGAACAGATTTATGAGCCAGATACTCTCTTTACACTTGAAAAAATCAGCCTCTCTTTATGTAAGAAAAGACAAAACCTTTTGCAATAAAATGATTTTTAAATATTTTGAGGAAATTGAAGATACTTTCCTTCTAGAGACAAGAAATTCTACTACAGCTGTTTTCCTATGTGCAAACGTAACTTTTTCTCCCTCTATTTTTGGACACTATAAAAAGAAATAGTAAATTATAGCTGGAAGAATATGGGATAATGGTGTAGTAGCTACATAATTTTTCCAACACTCTTCCCTCCATATTGCTCTCTGGCCATTTAGGAAAATTAACAGGTGGAAGAAAGCCTTGCATCACTCTTCCTGAATGCTTAGGTGCTGCTTGCTAATGAAGGATGAATCTCAAATGTAAAAATAAAGCCTAAAAGCTTTTCTCTTAGTACTTTTTTTCCATTTTGTGATTTCACTATGAACATTTTAACCACTTTATATCTCAGAATTTATCAGACCACCTGTAGTAAAAGGTGCTACAATGATGGAAGTATTTAGTTAGCGCAGATGTATTATTTCAGTGTTACAGATGACAAAAATAATGTTTTGTTACTGGTTGCAGATAGCTCCCTAAGTTTTTCTAGCATAGCTTAATTTAGAATATCATAATCTTGAAAGCTTGAGTCAGCCTCTGGCAGTTTTATTAAAAGCTGTTAGCCATTACTATCTGCTTCTAGGAAAAACATAAACAAATCCAAAGCAGACGAGAAAAATGCTTAAGCTCTTACAGGCACATGTAGGAATGTGGCCACAAATAAATCCATCCATGCCTAACTTTAATTAGCTAAAAAAGCAAATCAGAACTCAGAACAGACAACATACAGAACCTTTTCCTATTTTACAGTGTCACTTATTGTAATCAAAATTACTTTAGGACGTTGTCATGTGCAGCAATGTTACTTTACTACACATATTCCAAACTTTTCAACTCAGGTTTGTCTTCACACAGTCTAAGAAATATAATATTTGATCTCCTTTAGCTGAACCAGAGCAAGCAAAAATCAAGTTTCCTTCTATACAGACACAAGATGCTTAGATATGTTCATATTTAAACATGCACTGCCACCTGTGGTCCAGGCAAGAGTTTTGAACTTACTGTGCATTTGAAGACACAGTACTGTTACTGCATTCCAATGAATTAAAAAAAAAAGGAATAAAATGCAGTATTAGACCAAATGAATTTCACATTTTATTTGATACTGCAAGGTTTTGTTTAGAAAGTAGTTCTTTGATTCTTGTACACAAAAAGCAACTAACCTGCAAATCCACTGAACTTACAAACTGTGAAGTTAGACTTTATATGTAGGCAAGCAAGGACTAAATACTGCACACAGAGCCTTGTCAGAATGACAACTTCATGAAGAAGGTTTTTTTCATAGCACTTCCTTCATGAATTCTTCATGTGTTTACAACTGAAAGTAATCTTTGAGTAGAAATGGCTTTGCTAAATGATGCAGCATAACCAGGTGCTGCTCATTTTCAATGCACAAAATCTTCAGTTGTTCACAGTGGCATATTTAAATCCAGGCTGAAAGCAAATAGCCCAGATCAAGCAATGTAGTAGAGCAGCTGAAGTGCAAGAAGAAAAGAACCTCTTACTGCTACATCCTGTGAGCTACATTACCTTACCTTAAAGTTTCACTCATCTATCTTCTGCCAGCCAAAACTACTCTAACACTGTAGGGATCCTGAAATTTGTCTAAACAGATGAGAAGCCTTCCCCACTTCTACCCTGTCTAAATAAGACACACTATCTCACAGCTGTAAGGGTTCTACCTGCACCAGCAGAGCTGGCAATCTCTTCACCTCTGGGCCTTAGTCTGATGTGGTGCAGCTGTGAGACCTTGGAAGATGCTGCCATCAGAAGAACTATTAGAAGCCTTGTCTACATTCTCCCATAGTGTCCTGTTTGGGAGCAGCATCAAACCCAGCCCTTCACCCTTGACCCTTATGAAGGTTCATCCTTACCAGTGGCAGCTGTGTTTGTGATCACCTTTGAGCCTGAGCTCAGACTTGCTCTAGAAGTGCAGATTTGTGCACTGAGATGTTGGCTGATCTCCAGATCTGCCCTGCCCTTCTTGTCAGGTGCACTGGGTTTGCACTCCTCATCTGGGAGGGCACTGGCCCTGTCTCTCCTCCTTGGCTCTCACCTTAATTTTCTGCTCACAGCAGCCACTTTTTCTGCTCTCTGGCAAGAGCCTCTTGCATCATTATTTTGAGAGACACAAAGGAGACCTACAGACAGATGTTAAGGTAAAGCTATGAAAATAATAGCTGTTCTTGCCTGAGTTTTTGGGCAGTAAGCATAAAATAACAGTTTTGTATCTTAAAGTCCACTGTATACTGACAGCTACATTTTTATGACAAAGTTAATAAATGACATTTTGAAAACAAAATTGTAACACTCATTAATTTTAGGCCAAGAAAATTCTAATGTGTCCAACTATTTTAGGAAATTAATTAAAACCAATTACATTAAAGCATAAACACTTTAGAACACAAAAACCTAGATAGACATCTGTCAAGACATTCAGGTACATGGGTTTTTTACTGTCTTTTGGAAAATGAACAATGAGAAGGCAACTTGTTTAAATTCTCAGGCTAAGTTAGATGTCAGTAATCTAGAACTCTAAACATCCCCAAGAATGGTTATTTAAATTTTATCATCTCTGTTAATATGTTCAGGTTCTTATGTCAAGTGGCCAAACAAATAAGGTGGAGTAATCCTAGATGGCAAAAGTTAAAATCTCCTTCATCTACAACCCTCCCTGCACTTAAAAAGGACCCAAAATACAATATTTTGCATGACAGTAGCCAATAGAACAAAAACTGATCCCTCCTGTACATTCTGAGTTACTGCATTGCAAAGTATTCTCAAGCATCTGTATGAAAACAAATTCCAAAAAGAAAAAGCTTAACAATGAATAATAAACTCATTAGAGCATTCTATTTCTTAGTGATAAACATTCAGTTTAGGGTCAGTTCACACTGGGTAAAATAAATATTAAGAGCAGCTGCTGACATTATCTGAAGAGCTCAAACCTCATGATCTGTAAAACTGAATAAGAAATTTATAAGGTCAGATTTTATTTTATTATTATAATTCCTTTGGAGAAGGATTAGAGGGGCAGAGGAAAATAATAATAATAAAAATACTAAAACCCCCAAAAAACAAGGAAGATGGCAGAGCTTGTTGGTGATAATCTCTATTTTTCTACTTCAGAGCAGAAAAGTAGGGGCTAATCTTTTTAAAGTAACCACTTCATTGAGGGTGGCTGGACATTGACCTACTTTTGGAAGGTGGGGAATTATGCCTTGAGTTTTGCTACTTTATTTATTAAAACATCTTAATCTTGAACCATAATTTTTTTCTCACATTTGCACTCCCCCATCCTGCTGGGGTGAAGCAGGGCAGAGGGGTGGGAAAGCAATGAGCAAGGGACAGTTTGAGGCTCCATTGCTGGCTGTGGTCAACTGACAACCAAGGTAACACCACAAACAATGGTCCCGATTCCTTTCCAGTTCATCCCTGCTGTAGTGAAGTGCAACACTATGAGGAGTCTGCACTGCATTTCTGGGATACAAAGGAAAATGTGTGTATCTTTTTGTACAGATGAAAAAATCCTACTGCTCTTCTGCAGTGTGAAACCACACTAGCTGCCCTAAGCCCTAACAGGAGAATAAGGCTTTGCTTCCAGTAAATAAAATCCTTCTAGCGTAATATAGAATAAAATGAAGGTTATCCTTGAGGTTTAAATGTCAAAAGGAAACCTTGAGAGTACTGGTTGCACATCTCAGTTCTGGCACAGATTTTTAGCTTACAGCATAAAGTGTCATTCTGAGCAAGGTTCTAACTAAAACTCTCTCCCTCGGTTCAGCACATGTAAGAAATGGTAACTCTTATTTCACCTGTGCTTTCTCAAATAAATCTTTTTAGAGCCTGAGCTTTCTTGCCTGTCTCATGTCATAATATTTTAGCCACTACTACAGCACCTTCAAGCTACAAGAAGCTATTTCAGATAATTGCACGTACCTTGTCTATATACGAGGAAGAAAATTTTGGTCATTAAAACTAATTTTTAGTACTGAATTCAGCCAGAGCAGCAAACATTCATGGTGACAAAATTATGCAATTTTACAAAGAAGTTTTTACTGCTGATTGGGGCTTCAGTACAAGGTGGGAACCAGTTGATTTGGATTTCTTAATGCTGCAAGATCTAGAAGCGAGGATTAGCTCATTGTTATCTTTCAAGAGAAACAGATTTAAAAACAATGGTTTTCTCAAAAAAAAAAACCCAAAAAACAAACCTGTATTGAAACTATCTCCACTGCAATTATTTCTTCTGCAATGTTTAGACCCAAAACAGCATTTGCAGTTGTGGTCTCTCCCTGACAATAGTGCAACATTATATTCGTTTCAGAAACTGTGATAAAAAATGAAGTAAGAGGAAGAAAAGTTCACCAGCACTATATTAAATGGCAAGAGTCTAATAAGAATACCTTAACAGATAAATTGTGTCTAACCCTGCATCCAGAACCTGAAAGGTCTATTTGCCTGAATAAATTGTGGAATCAGTCCACAGTTTTAAGACCAAGGTTAATACTGTTTAGTGAATGAATGATGAAGAAAAGACATATTTGAATAATAGATGCTTTTTTCAGTATAAACTTCAGCTTACTGTACTTTTATACATTCAAAACTTACTGATTCAAGATAATACTTCTTCAAAAAAGATGAAATCCTGCATGAGAACATAAAAATAAAGTATTCCTTTATAACTCATTTGGGCATTCTTAGAAAAAAGCTTTCCAGGCTCTGTGGGTAGTCTATAAGTTTAGGAAGCCTCTGTCAATGTTTGCATTGAGTTCTGTACATTACAAGGTAGCTCATTGCATTAGCAAAGGAAGCTTAGACCTTTATTGTGCCATATCATATAAAAATTGTTTTATTTCCTTTAAAATATTTAAATTCACAACAAAATAATGGAAGCTTAGAATTTTGTTGAACAGGCAAGAGAGAATAAATGAACATATTCTTGCCTTGGAAGTTATGAACCTGAATCTGATTAGATGAATTTTATTAAAAAACCTTCAAGCCATCCCTTCTCCTGAAGGTTTTGTATGAGGTTTTTTTGGCTACACAGAGACATGATATGCTGATAAAGCTGCCATAAAAGAAAGGGTTAAAACTTCTTCAAACAGTAGAAAATTTTCTTGCCAAAGCAGCCTTCAGTTGCTGCTGTAACAGCATGTGCAGAAAATGCAACATGGTGGTTTCTCTCCTACGTGAACCAGCAATTGGGTACTGAGAGTAAAATCATAACAAAATTATACTTCTATTTTAAGTTGCAACAATATGGAAGTTCCATGTTTTTTTTGTTTGTGGATTCCTTTTGGTTTTTTGTTTGTGTGTTTGCTATTTGTTGGTCTTGTTGTTCTTTTTTTTTTAATTGAAGAAAAAAAAAAAGGAAAGGATAAAAGGTCTGTTTTGCTTTATTTTGTTTGTAGGGTTTTTTCCCCCTTCAAAATTCCTGCTATTACAGATCAAATTTTAGAGAAATGTTTTCAAATTAATTTTCTGGTTACTACTGAGTGATATTTGTCTTAGAGCTGGCTTTTAACTCCCTCACAAACTTTACTGTTTTGGTTCAAAAAGAGCTAAGAGATTTTTCAGTTTCAAATTATGTATAACTATACTGGGTTGTGAAGCATTTAAACTATTCTAGTTTGCTTTTAAGTATTTAAACTGTTCTAGCTTGCACAGTCTCTAAGCTCATGATCTTAGCATTTTAAAATAATGTAGTCTGATCCAAATAGCTTTTAACTTTTACAAACCATAAAAAATGAACAGTAGAACTTCTTTTTTTTTAAACCAGGACAAAAATGTGATACTTTTTCTTGCATCTAAATTAGAAATTGGTTCTTTGGTTTATCTGTGTGCTGTATTCATCAGTCCAGAATTCTGTGTTATTTGCTTATACTGAAAAGCATCTCTGAGGGCTCACAGAATTCTAAGGAGTGAATGCATTGACTGAGACCTTGCAATCCAAAGCTCCTTGTTTGAGGGGGACCTTGGTTGCAGCCATTCTCATATCATGCCCTTGAGGGCAGGCAGGAATGTAAGCAAGACAGAATAAGCCACAAAGAGGCATTCAAAACAATACCTTAGAATTCATAATTACAATTTACTACTACTTAGGTTTTAAATTTTTCTACCGCAGACTCATTTTTTTGCTGCAAGTCTCTGTATTTGCATGCTTGTGTTGTAGCCAAAAGCTATGAGCAAATTAATTTAAAATTTATCCTTAGGAGCAACTTCTCACCTGTTTGAAGTATTTCTTATCCATTATAACTGGAATGCTCCTCACCCTTATTACGGCAGTAATAAAGCTTGTAATGCATGCTGTATCTCATGTCTGTGGTTCAACATGTATTTAACCTCAGTGTTCTTTGGCTGTGTATGGAGCAACATCAGTGAAAATATGCTTCTATTTATCACTGTATGCTAACCTTAAAGCACAACATTTAGCAGTGTTCCAATAAACTGCAATTGCAAATGCTGATATTACCATAACAGATTTTCAGTGTACTTTTCCCAGCTCTGTGTAATGGAGATGAGAATGTCTATATGCCAGACCAAACTCTGAGGCCAGAAGGGAGTATTAGGTTGTGTTTTTATAATAGACTTTGTGTCTATCTGGTTTAGAACATATGTTCTGTGTCTTGAATCCATCCAGGCATGCACAGAAAGTGATTGAAAGGTATCTTTATCACTTCTCCTAGTCTCTGTAACCCTAGCAGTTCTGGTTAAATTTACAGCAGAAAATAGCAACTAAATCAATAAAACAGAATTAAATGCATTATAAGAGTTTCTCTGTCACAGTAGATGGGATTCTGCTTGGCAGTGGAATATTGATCTTTTAAATAAAGTTAATTATTGTCACAGAATTAATTCAGGAGAATAAAGGAAAAATAAATTCAATCTGTAATGTGAGTTTAACACATGCTGCAATTAAAATTGTAGCCCTTTACTTGACCAAAATCTGTGTCACCTCCAAAGTTTGGGACCTCTGCTATTTTATTTGAATAACCACTTATCCTACTAGTTGCTCTCAAATTCACAGGAATGCAAAGACCATATTTTGATTTTAATGATAGCCAGCAGCCCATCATGACTTTCTGGACTCCTTTCCTTAATATTTTTTTATCATAATTCAGTGTGCATTGCCCAATACTATTTCTCCTGGTCCTTCGTAATACACATAACTGTCTTACTTATTATAGGTGTAGAAAGATCATATTATGGAATAATGCCAAAAAAGGATTAATGAAATAAATATGCAATATTTATTTCAACAATTCCAATAAAAATCTACAAAAATGGATACAGAGAACCAACTTCCAGTTAAAACTGACTCTCATGCATGGATACAGTACGTAATAGACCATGAAGAGGAGAACACACAGTGTTGCACTTAGTGTGACTTCCATGAAAATGGCACCACAGGTAGCACAGGTAAAAGTGTAGAAAGATTGATACTGAACATAATAGTCACTGTAGTCTTTTCAGAAATGAAACACACAAATAAATAAGGGTTATTCCCGAGAGCTCTGCAAACAGACTATACATACAACATATATTCTTATAAATACATCACTGATATTGAATTCACTTTACAGCACTGTCTCGTTTACCTTTTCCTGATAAAATTTAGGAAAGCAGTAGCTCAGTATTTGGCTGAGTTGTAAATAAACAATCTATGTTATTACCCTTTTTAAATGACAGCAAGCATCTCTTTCTTCCAGCATAGGATTATTCTAATTCTAACATCAAAATTAATCAAACTCTCTTGGTTAATCAAAATTATATATTATCATCCTGATTGCAATCATCTATCAAAGATCATTTCCTCCTGCAGTTTATACAGTACATAATCAGTGCAGAAGAATAACAAGCCAAGTCTGAAGTGAAAACACTAGTTGTGAGGTAAATAAAGCCATAAAGCGGACAGCAAGAATCTGGCACTTCCTAGGCCTCCCACACATATAAATCATCCCTTTCACAAGATCATGTGAGATCATTCCACTGCCTCATTTATACATGCAAAATTACTTTGATTTTTTTGTTTTTCGCTTGTTTTCCTTTTTTGGTTTTTATCAGTATTCTCGTACAAAGATGTGAAACTTCCTGGTTATGGAAGTTTAAGTCAGAAATAATGGATATGAATTTTCTGAAGATTCTCAAACAAAATTCGTGTTTCATTGTTGCTGCTTACCTACTGACTTCAATCTTGTCCTTATCTGACACCATGGTCTATCAGTCAATGTGTTCTTCAGGTTTATTATCAATTAGGAAAAAAACCTGATGGTCTCAACCAACCAGAGGTAGCAGTATTGAGAAATGGTGCTTTTATTTCACATTCACTCAAAATATGAACACACTAGGAATATAGAAGGATAATAGGTCATTAAATAGCAATGCTGTGAGTTTGTATTGGTTTTCCATAGAGCCCTGGGCTTTAACTCACAAAGTTAGAAGGCAACACATTTTCTTTACATAATATTTTGACTGAAACTGCCTCAGTTTCAACAGCGTATTACAGAAATACAGCAAGTCAATGTAGAATTGTCTAAACATTTAGAATTAGCTGATAAATGTTGTTGTCAGCATACTACTATAAAATACCTTGTGCTACGCCTCCAAGATTGATGACTAACTTTAGGTGGACTGTAGCTAAGGACAAAAAATACTCCCAAATGTTTGTCTAAGTTTCTTAGAAGCAAAAGAGTTATTGTTCTAATTTTACCCACCAAGAGGCAGAAATGCATAACTCTGTTGTACGCTGATGTTTGGGTCACACATCTCTCAAGCACTTCACTGGCTAACTTGTAACTTGCCAGCTGAGTACAGACAACACTAAAGATCAGTCAAGAGTAAATCAGAAGAAATTATCTAGCTTATGAATCAGAAGCAGGGAAAAAAAAAGGTCACAAGAAGTCTCTTTGTTATGAAAGGCAGAATGTACTTGAAGAAAACAGGTTGGGAAGGATCATTTCAAAAGTATGAAGAGCCAATAAGGCTTACTTTGTCTGTACATGTTTGATGTTGCAAAGGCATTATGGAAATAATGAAATCCAGAATGGGGATGGTGTGTGCTCAGCTGTAAGACTTCTCCAGTTTGCATGTATATAACTTCAGGACATAAATCCCTTTTATCTGACATAACATAATTGGGACATATCATAAGTGTATAATCATGACTGTTTGTTTTTTTCACAAGTTTCCTTTCCATGCTCTTCAGAGTGCATAATGAGGCAGACTAATAGACTCATTCTCCAATTCAAAGAGAAATGATTTGTGTAACAAGTACATGAAGTACTATCTCAGTCTACACTGAAATTAACAAAAACCACAAAGATGCCTACACATAATTAAGTATTCAAAAGTTGAACATGCTAATTTGATCTTTGTTAAAATTGCTGGGTGGTAATTGGTCAATTGTGGTTTTCAAAGAAATTATTAGGCTTGAATAAGTAAGCTTTACAGCTCCTGGAATTTTTGGAGATTTTTTTTTTGGAAAGAGGAAACAATGAATGAAGATGTAGACAATACCATTAGGTTAAGAAGGATTTGAAAATATTTCAAACGCTATGGGTCCAGAAGGATTAATAAATTCAGACTAAAGAAATTTTAGGTAAGGAAAACCCAAAAAGTAGAAAAATATTTACTTTAGAAAAAAATCAGCAGGAATACTTTGATCTGATTACTTAAAATACATGTTTTTTGAGAAAAAGGACAAGACTTATTCTTGATGGGATTCCTGATAAAATAATAAATATTATGGGCAGTGGACAAGAAGCAGCTTGTGGTTTTTGGATGCCTATTCTAAAGTCCACAGGAAGAAAAAGATTAAATTTTCTCTCCTCATTATAACAAATCAAACATGTAGTGACAGATACCATAGGAATAGATACAAAATAAAATGAAAATTCCCTAGTTAGGATTTTGGACTAGGTTTGATTATGAAGAAAATACATTATCTATTACATATTATATATATTTTGTGGAACAGATTCTAACAGTCATTTCACTGGAGCTATATCTGCCATATCTGCATTGGTCTTGGACAATCAAATCCTGTAAATTGTATGAAATAGGAGGCTTGATAAACTAGTTTAAGTAGTAAAAAAAAAAACCCTAGGAAAAATACATAAACAAAATAAAAGTGACATTTTTTACAGTTTTAGGTTTTTCAGACTATTTTAACTTGCCATCTGGAGATAACAATATAAAAAGGTTTACATAATATAGAGAAATGTGCTTTTTACATTCTTGCCTGTAGAAACATTTTTCTTTCTTTGCAACACTTGTTGCTATGCCAGAAAACCTTTTTTAAGACACAGCATAGAGCTAGTGACTCCCAGACGAGTGGGTCAAACCCAAAAGGTCATGTCAGTTTAATTTCATGGTAGGAGATGAGAAATTGCTGATGGGTCAGGGAA
Source organism: Passerina amoena (assembly GCA_013401095.1). Lineage (NCBI taxonomy): Eukaryota > Metazoa > Chordata > Aves > Passeriformes > Cardinalidae > Passerina > Passerina amoena. Next base: position 588,783 of record WBNP01001217.1, read on the forward strand.
AACGGGATCTGAGTACTCATATCCATCTGCTCCTTGGGGTTTATATAGAGGCTTTTTAATCCCATCTGTTTGTGGTAGCCAGAGCACAGGTTGTATGATCAGCATTTAGTAACTGGCTTCTCTTGACACAAGTGTAATTCAAGTTTGGTGTTTTTATTTCATATTTTTGTAATATCAGCAGAATGAATCCAAGCTTTTAAGAGATTCTTGACTTTCACTATCCTCATTTAAAATATAGCTGAGCTTAGAAAATATTTTCAAATGCATGCAGACTTTAAGGTTGCAAGCAGAATCTGAGTGTATTACCCAATGTCTCAGCCCAGTCCAAAGCCTAGTCTCTGATCCAAAAATAGGTTTTAGAAATTTTTAGACTTCATTATAAAAAACCTGTAACTTCTGCTGTTTTGTAAGCTTATGGGATTGGTCAAATGCAAATAATTGAATTGGCTGAAATTGATCCAGATCATGGTGCTCTGGTGCAATATTCAACATTGCTTAGCGGAAAATCATCAGTGAGCTTGATCACTAATGAGAATCATAGGGACTAGGAAACAGGATATGACTTCCTGGTTTTCTAGGAGGGAGCTAGATGGAACAGGGAGGAAGATAACTCCATGTCTAATTCCTACTAATTCCCAACACTTTGCTAAATGCTAAATTCTTTTCCCCCTCTATGAATATTACTGAATTTTATTTCTAGATAATATTTTTTATCTGAAGTTATTATATCCCCTCAGAAAGCCAAGCATTTCATAAAGCAGCCTCTATATAGCCAAGAAACATTTGAAATCAAGGGAAAGATCATTGTCATTCACACCTTCTCAAACTAATGAATAGTTAAGAATTTAATTCACATGAAAGCTCTTAATGGTCAAGTGTAATTTTTTATATATACTTAAAAAATTGTAAAATCATTCTGCTTATTCAGGTATATTTAGTTGAGTGAGTGTAAACAGCTTGGTTTAAGTGAAATGCTTAAGACAGTGAATTAATGACAGATGAGAAAATAGAACACAGGTGCCTCAGGCATCCAATTGTTTTCCTGTGTTAAATAAAAGCATCTTTCTGCTTGACACAGTGATGAATTTCAAATTTAAAAAGTCCTGGTGTTCACTTACCATGAGGCATCTAGTGGATACGAAATGAGCAGCTTGCTTCTATTATTCTAAACTGGTCTGGGAGGAAGAAATCAAACCAGATTTAGCAAGTCGTGTGTTCTCATTTACAGAACTGTAAACCATCAGAAAACTGTGCCACAGTAAACAAGACATCTTTAGATAGCTAAGATCTGATTATATATATGTGGCACTGAAAATAAAAAAAATTATAGAAGTCCATTACTTGCTTGAAGGTACTACTCATGGGAATAAAGGGGAAAAATATTACATCAAAGAAATGGCAAAATATGATGAGGAGAGCAGTCTTTGTGAGACTAATTTCCCAGGATATGCTAATAGGTATGAGGCTGAGGGTGGCAGAATTCTATCCAATCCTCAGGAAAAGAATATATGAAAATTTGCTAAAAAGGATTTCCTTCCTTGCCATTTCTAAACTCTGACAATATCTACTGCAATGACAAAATTAAATATACTCTCAACACTGTAATAAAGCTTGCAATTAAAATGTTTTCTGGAAGTTTTGCTTCTCCTAATTCACAAGATTCTAGAACAAGATGGCAGGAACCTTAGTGGGCTTGGTTAGATGTCCACAGTAAGAGTTTCACAGTCACAGGAGGAACAGCAATGCCCACTACCATGGGCATCTGGGCTCACAGTAGCACCCACTTGCCATTTCACACCACGTGGCCCTCACAAAATAGCAACCCACATTACTTTCTCCTTTGTAGTTTCCTTCCCAAAACTTCTGTCTTTATCTGTCTCTGAACTTTTCATACCACCACTCTGATGTCTTGTGCTCTTTTCCTACAGGTAATTTCCACTGGAACTTCCATGTATAAGCAGGCATGATGAGTTCATCCATTAATTCCAAAATGTCCCTCATTGCTGAGCAAGTGCTTAGCCACCAAAATCATAAGAGAAATAGATGCAGACATTCCCCACCATAACACTTTTTGGTCTCACTCAGGCTGTGCTTATACTGGCCCACAGCCTTTCTTTTTCTTGTTATGTTGCCTGCCCTGAGCAGAGAGGGAGCTGCAGAAGCTCTCCTGAGCAGGCTGGGCTTAGCAAATCAGGCAGGCCCAGTTTACACTGAGCTTTGTTGCTGCCTGCCTTGTTTTCCCTCCCACTGTCCTAATGTCCTTTAGCATTTACCACAACAATGGACAACTGTGTGGTAACGTGGGCACCGAGGCTTCATTCAGGCAACAAAAAAAAAAAAGCATTTTGCAATAGCTCAGGATGTCTGAACAATGGTTCAGGAGCATTATTCCATTGGCTTCTTGTGATCACACAAATAAGGGATGAAGAACATGCTTTGGAGTATCTTCCAATTTTTCAGTACCAGAGAGATGGACAGATGTTCCCAGGTCACATTTACCAATCTTTTACCTAGTCCAGCAGCACATATTTCATATTTCTCTCAGGAAATTAACAGAATCATCATAGGAATTTTTTTGTAGTGTTCAGTCTTAAATTGCTTAGCTTAAGATCATTCTGCATCTTTACATAATGAGCTTAGTAAGCTATAGAGAGACAGAGAGACAGAGAAAGCACCTGCTGGCCAAGCAGGTTTCTGCAAAAAATCAGAGAAGTTATACCATTGTTCTTGGCCCTGGTGACATATGCAGTAATTGGGGAATATTTCACTTGCTCTGACAGAATGAATCCAGTACTGCATGTGTGATATGAAGGTTATTAGAGCAGAAAGTTAGCTATCAACAGGACAAAGCAATTTTTTTTTTCTGTGCATGAACAGAAGATCTTCAGCAATTGGTATAAGATTTATTTGTTATTAATAGACTAAGGAATTCCTACAGGCATTAAACTGTCCCTCTTAAAATGCATTTGGTTGAATTTTGCTATCAGTAGTACCAATGGCAATTTAGCAGAGGTGGAGACCTCAAACCAAAATATATTTGGATTCCCTTCATATCCCTTCCTTCACATAA
>WBNP01001217.1:591862-710019 GCA_013401095.1 Passerina amoena
TTGTGACACCTGTTTTCCCTATGATTCTCCTGCTGTTTTCTATTTAACATAATATGTATATAATCTGGCCATAAATTCTTTTACAGGGTACCTGATCCAGGTTTAGACCATCTTTTGGGAGAAAGAACCTAGAGAAGGAGTTCTCTCTTTTTCTGTCTCATGCCATCATTCACTACAAATGCTTACTATTCCCATAAAAATAGGCAACATGCACCCATCAGGCTTTCTTTTTCTGTGTACATATTAAACTCCTTTCAGACAAATAAAATTAATAAGACATATTCTAGAGAACTTGAGGTCATATCCCCATCAATGCATCTTACATGTAATAATTCCAACTCCCTTTCCTTCAAGAAGATTGTCTATTTTGGGTTTTTAACCCATTTATGTAATCATGAAGAACATATTTATGCCAGTGATTTGCAGTAAACATTGCCGCATATTGTTGGAAAAAAGTCTCCTTTAAACTTCTAAAATAAACACTAAACTTTTATGCTTGCACCTTTCTCCCTGCAGCTTCTGTTTTGGGAAAATGCTTCTTTTTACAAGTTATTCTTGACTATTCTCCTTCTCCCCTCATCTGTTAAACTGCTCTTAATTCATACACCAGAATTTCCTTAAGTTCAGCATTTAACCAGCTTTTTCCATCTCTTTCTAGCTCTATATATATCTGTTTTAAAACACCTGCATGCAATACCCTGGATTTTGCTTTAGTCACAAGGTGCACTTCTGCTGTTCATTTCTCAGTTCCTTTGTTAATAATTGCTGATGTTCAGTTTAGGACCTATTTTTTTGACATTGCTGAATTTTTAGCCGAGTGACACATCAGATCATCTTCTTAAGTAAAAAAAGCAGAAAACCCAAACAAACAAAAAACTATTTTAGTGCTTCACAGGATCATTTTCACCCACATGCCTCATTGTTTACTTATGACTCTGGATTTCATTTGCCATTTCATTGCCAAGTCAGTCAGTACAAGACTAGCTCATGACAGTTTTGGTTTTGGCTCTTCTGGGTCAATTTTTATCAAACTTTGTTAGTTCACTAGTGTTCCTGAGCAATATAGAACAGATCCAAATAGCATCCTACTGATAACTAAACAAATTTTGGTTTGAGTCAATCACAAACTACCCCTTCTGTTGGTGTTCTGCAGTGCAGATATTCAAAACTGCCTGCACATTCACCAGAAACCCTGAGCAGCACAACTAACTCCAGACACAAAAAAACTGAATTTTAATAAGGAAGACTTGAAGCTATTGAAGGACCTTGTGCCTTCATCACACGTGCAGCACCTATGAAATGAGATTCACACTACGTAAGTCTTTAATAGGAGGTTTGGTCATCATTTGGTTTGTTTAAATAAGGAAGCAAATTCCCAAAAAAACCCCACAAACACCATGGCCAGAGAATTTTACAAGTTGTTAGACAAATATCTAACAAGTCTCAAAAAAATTAATGTGCCCTTGGTAAAAAAAAAAAAAAAACATAGAAAAATTAGCTAGGCTTCTAAACTCTGCTCCAGCCTAGTGTTCTAATTTTGTAATATTGAAGGAGGAGAGGGATTTGTTTCGTTTCTCAAAACCCATATTTAAGCTAACAATTTTCTTAGAGGCACTTAGAGAAAAATTAATGGTTGATATTTTTGACAGATGGTCAAAAATATCAAGTGCTTAATATTGTTAAGCTTTTTAATGGCTATAGGTGTGATCATGTTCAACAGGAATATCATCTATATTATATTATCTATACCATTTGCACTTGTGTTTATATTATTTCTCATGCAAAGTAAATAGTGATTTTAAATTGTTTTCCTTGGTGTGAACAGGTACTCCTACATTTTAAACAAGAATTTCTTAGTTCTTTTCAGCATTAGTTTACAGTTTTATCCTCTGAAGTATTCTTTTACTATGTCATAGAATTTAAGTAAAAAAAAATACTCTGAAACAGGTTTGAACTTGTCTTCTGTAATATAAAAAAATTTAAGTGCAATATGGCAATTGTGTCTGTTATAAATGAAAGAAGAGCCATAACTATACAGTCTAGATTAATTTACATTATTAACAGAATTTGAATTACTTAAAAAGCAAAGAACAAACAAAAAAGGGGAGAGAAAGCTCTCAAAAGTATGCGTTTTAAAATGAACTGAGTCACAAAACTAGGCATTAAATCAAATCATGCTTTTACTTTACTATTTTGTTTTAATAAAGAAAAATGTAAAAACATTTTGATGAGTTTTTTTAAATTAAAAAGATCACCAAAACCAAGACAACAACAAAACAAGCTCCCATACTCAGAAAGTGCAAATTCAGTATGCTTGTTTTCTCCCTGATGTAGTTTTGCAAATATTTTTACTTTCTTCTCCCTCTGTTCCTTAAAGGCCTGACTCTAGGAAGAGTATGGTGAAATTTCATTATTGATCATTAAAACATACTTTAATCCTTATAAGGAAGGTGCTATAACTGGTAAAGCACTGCTGTCTTTTCATAATGTGGCAAGCAGTTCCTCTTTTTTACAAAAGGACATAATACCATTTTTGTGTGCTCTAAGGCATACAGGGCTGCAATGTTCTCCTACTCAGTAAAAGGAGAAACTTGGACCCCATTAAAGCCGATCCTTGCTGCAGATCCTCTGCTGCCCAGATTTTGGCAGCACCCCTTAAAATATCTGGCAATCTGTCAGACTGCTACCACTTCAGAAGTACTAATTTTCCTTCAGATGAGGTGCAGCATTAGTCATGTACTTTCTTTGTTACAGCAGATGTAGAACCCAGCAGCCAAGTGATCAACACACACCCAGGCTTTGCCCGGCTGCAAATGTTTCTGTTATCAAACATATGGTCTGATGTTGCGAGTCTCGCTCAAATGTTGGAACTGAAATCAGCTGTGCAGGAACACTGAAACCAGGGAGGACTCGGCTCCCTTTTGGATAGCAGGATTTCACACAGCCACCTGCAAAATGCTTTATGTGCAGCTGACACAGATATCACCATCAAGCTGCAGATGCTGACAGATAGCTGCTCAAAATCCCCCTCAAATATTTTAAATAACAGAGAGGCATGTACAAGGATAAAAAAAGGTAATGACGGCTTTAATGTGACAATAGAAATGCTGTAGTCCCAAGGAAACTGTATGTAAAGAGTATCAAAATATTTTGAAACATTTTAAACTTTCAGAAACCCTTTGAGAAAGTTACATGGTATATTGCAGACACCTTTTCTGCTATTCAAGAAAAGACTCCTGCACTCCAAAGCCCTTGTCTCAGTGTGTGTAAGGCAGTCCTGAATACACAGCAGTATAGAGAGGAACTAGAAGAAGAAATTACAACTGATTTCAAATCCCTTTCAGTTTGCAAAACTGCTATTTTGAAGTAGTAAAGGGGATATTTGATAATATTTCTCCAGTAGCAATCTGGGAGCTGAACAGAAACATTTTATTCTTTATTGAGAATAGTTTCCAAGGAACACAATCTAGTTTAATGATAGTTTTTTCTAGAGAATTGTTAGCATTGCATGTCACTGGCCAATTTCTCTTAGATCCTTTGAACAAAGTACAGAAGAAAAGTTATATCTCAGTTTAATTTGTCAGGAAGCTACCCGATTTTTCTTTTCTATTCGCTGGAATTAATAATGCATTGGCCACTTTAGATCACTATTTCCAGATGTTTTTTCAAGCACAGCCAGGTTACATATGCCTGAACACATCTTTTTTAAAGAAATTGCATGTGTAACCTTAAGGCAATGTAATCCTGAGAGGAAGATTAACCTTTAGTTGCATTTACATTATTTTTGGAGCATGACTAACCTTTTATTTAGAAGTATTAAACAGGAGGAATTGGACTATTTACAGATGGAACAAACCTGCTGATTGAAAGTTAAATTCTGGTCTTACTGGAATTAGTAGGACTTTTGTTAAAGACCTAAGTAAAAGATCAGTTATCCCTCTTGTGCTTAACTTTGATTTTCAGAGACTCTCAAGGAATCACAATTTCAATCATTGTCAAAAGAAGTAGAGACTCACAATCTGTGAAAAGAGGGGCTCTTTTCCCACCTGCACATTATATTATAACCTGGACATATTTTTACATAAATATATAAAATTATTTTACACATTATTATAATGTTAATTATTGACTATAGTTATACTCTTATATAACAATAAAAATTACATAATATATATTATATTATGCTAAGATATACCAATGAAAATACTTTAGATACTTTAGCTGCAACTGGATGTACTTGCAACAGCAACACAAAGCCACCAGACACCTCTTTTGTCTCTTATTCCCATTTCTTAAATTCAAATTTATCAATTCAAGCAGGTGGTAAAACAAAAAAAACAAAACAAAGCAAAAAAAAAAAAAAGAGGACTTTTTGGCTCCAAGATGCACAGTACTCTCAGTTAAAAAAGCCAAATGCTGCAATACATACAATTGTATTTGTTACACTTAAGAAATTATAACATGCCTCATTACATTAAATGAGATGCTCTTTACCTTGCTGCAACTAATGAGCATTTATGGCAGAGGACAGAAGCAAGGTAGTCAGTAAATATTCCACTGCTTTATACCCATGCTGTTGTTTCCTCATGAAAGATTTGGTGCTTTCTGAGAGATTTTTAAGGTATCTGAGTTGGGAGCTGATAACCTCTTCTTAAACAGAATGTAAAATGAATCCATTTCATTTATTTCTGTGAAAAAGCCAACAGTGGCTATAAAAGATCAGCCAGTGTCAGGTCTTTACCTGGTGAAGTCTTGTGTAATTAAGACAAAGGTTTCCACTTTGGACATGAAGAAGTTATTTAATCTGCCTTATATAGGCAAAAATCTGCAAATATTCTTTATGTTGGTGATTCCAATAAGCAATAAGCTTCATTTTGACTTCCTAATTGGCTAGAAAGGAATATGCCTTCTCTAGTAATTTAGTAGAAAGCAGAAATTGGTAATAAGGAAAGGAAAAGGATATTCTGTAATCAACTTCGGCTACATTTCTATCTGGTATAATACAAAAGCAAAGATATTAAGACAAGGACAGGAAAGAGGTCCTGGAAGATCATATGTGAAAATCTTTCAGAGGCACCCAAAGGAGTCTAACATAACTTCACAAACACAAGTAATGTAAGACTCTAGACACTTCATGTTTCTGATCTTTTTGATTATAACTAGCCATTTCTCAGGATCATCATAGCTGGTATCTTAGCTAAAACTTGGTACAGTTAATTGATGAGTTGAGCACAGATTAGCCCAGAAACTGTTCTGGTCCAAGGGCTTTTTGATCACAAGTATAGGATATATAGAGAGACAAGGACAGTCAGAGTGTGACTTGCAACATAATTTAGAATACTCTAGTTAAATAATATCTTATTATTTTGTGTGGCTTATCCTTACCTTATATCTCTGAAGCAGCATGAAGTATTCAGCTGCATCCTCCAGGGAACAGAGAAATCTGCTGGGCATAGGTGTGTTGCAGCATATGCCACAGTCAAGATGGCCACAACAGACAGAGTATCACTATCAGAAAGCTTAACCCATACAGAGTAACACCACACCACTTCAGAAGGCTGCAAACATCTACCCTTCTTGTTCTTTAGCCCAACCTTTTATACCCCTCATGTTCATGCATTGCAGCTGTGTGCCCTCTGCTCCCTTTGGTGGTTGGTCAGCGCACCTGGGCTCTCCAGGGCTCATTGCTTTCAGTGCTCCTCACCTGCTCCTCACAGCTGAACACACTTGGGATGAGGCTGGGCTGCAGACCCACCCCCAGTCACCACAAACCGTGTACCTTGCAGATGTGCAAGAGATATCAATGAACGATCTGTGCTATTCCTCCAATTGATGTGTTCGTGGGCTCTAAACACTGAATGCAAAGTCTATCACCTTTGACAAGTGTTAGTGAACACATCCTGTGTATATTTTTTAGTGCCAGACTATGTGTCATGTCTCTCTGACCTTGCTGCTAGAGAAATTGTGACTGGACTAGAGGAGGAAAAATGCTTATTTTCTACCCAGTACTACACTTATTTAAGATGAGGATATCTGGGGTAACTCAGAATAAAAAGACAGGTTTAAGTTCTTCTGAAGTATCCTGCTGTGAACTAACTGACAATAACTTGCTGTGGATATGTGATGGATACAAAATTTCTTTTCTGTAGAGGACACCAATGTCTGTTCAACAGAAAATAGGCAAAGGGTTTTGTTTAAAGACTACAGAGTTCTTTCACAGTACATAAAAGAAACACACCAGGTAAATTTTAATATAACTTCCACTGGTGCAACAGACATCTATTGATTTGTAAACCTTATTGAAATGTAAAGAAGGACCATGCTGCTAATAAGAGATAGTTTATAGTGTCATTAAGACATCAATGTTTCATCAGGGATTTAATTTTAATGTCTGTTCCAAGGGCTGGAAGTAGAACTGACTACAGGTATAGGGATATATAAGGCTAGATCCTTTTTCTTTCCCTCCCTTCCCTTTACAGAAGATTTGAAGCCAGCAGAGAGAATATGTCTGTGTTGTAATGCACATCATGTTTACATGCTTTCCTGCCTTGTTGATTTAGAAGAATCTGTTATCTCAGAGAGAGGATTTGGGGATTGCAGATTTAGTGCTATACAGATCATCTAGTTAAAGTCTTTATCTTTTCATTGCTATATTTTAGTAACTTATTGCTATGTTTCATCTCATCATAAATTCTTTTAAGAGCTATCTTTGAAATACTCACCTTGTCACGTGTGTTGTACCAACAGAAGCATAAATGTATGGAATATGTTCAGAATGCGTGTCAATGTAGTCACACATTCTGGCTGGCTCTATGTACTAAAACATTAATATCATGTTTCTTTTCATGGTAAAAACAAGACATTTTTTTCATGTTTGTTTTCATGATTCTTTACTGTGAGGGTGGTGAGGCCCAGGAACCTGTTGCCCCGAGAAGCTGTGGATGTCCCATCCCTGGCAGTGTCCAAGACCAGGCTGGATGGGGCTTTTAGCAACCTGGTCTAGTGAAAGTGTCTCTCCCAAGGAACTGAATGGTATTTAAGGTCTCCTCCAACACAAACCATTATATCATGGCAGAATGTCCTTTTTGAATAAGAGCTGGGAGTTTTCAGCCCTTGAGGAAGACAGTCATTGCTTTAAGGGGTTAGGTCTTTATATAACCTTGTGTACCTGAAAGTTGTAAATGTAAGTTAGGATCCTGTGAATGTGCCTCAGTCCAGTGTGTCTACATTTTAACTGAACATCCCTTTCAGGAAGAAAAGTTAGATATGATCATATGGGAAGCACTGCATATATGCTGAACAAAGAAAGGTTAGAACTGGTGTCTGGTAGTTCCTAGGAAATTGTTCCCAAACCAGATTTACAGAGAAAGTCCTCATGATTAACTTTTACAAGATTATGTAGGAAGACCAGGGAAACTTTCAGGAGGAAGAATAAAATGGATCTCATTTCAAATAGAAAAACTTTTGTTTGTTTTTTTGTTTGGTTTGAATCTGTCTTTTAGCAGTTTATACTGAATGAAAACAAACTCGATTGTTATCTTCCCACTGGTATTAATTGAGACCTACAATAGGAGTATCAACAACCTCTGTTAGGAGGATCAGAGTCTGGTTTATGACTTGACAAACATTCTGCTGTGTTATCAAAAGAAGATAACACTAATCTAAATTCTAATACTGGCCTCCCTTAACAATAACTCAGACACTGCACACCACAATTTTCTCAAATCTTCTGCTTATGTGGTTTCATTTAGACATAACAATAACTGCTGTCTTAAAGGGCTCCTTGTCTGTGTTTTGTTTCTTTTGAGACTTTTTATCAAATGGTTAGTAGCCTGAACAGGTAACTGTAAGGTGATTGAAATAGTTTGTGTCTGTTAACACTGTTCTAATTAGAAACTAATGTTTTTCCTCCCCTGTTATTTGGTCTAACATCAAAACATCACACCAAATATTTTGTGTTTTTAATAAGACCTTGTGAACTCCTTGAATGACTGAAGAAAATAAAACATGCAATTATCAGATATTTTAATGCAATGTAACTCCAAATGGAAGGCTTGCAGAGCCCTACTCTGTGCAACATCAAGTCTGTGTGTGTGTAAATAAGTAAAAAAAAAAAGTGGCAGACTTGGGGGGGGGGGAAGAGAAAGGCTACTGGCTTTTAATTTTAAAGCATATTGTCTAGAGATGAAATAATGTTATTTATTTTCTATTTTTTCAATAATATGCCAAAAAAGCTTATCTGCTCAGATTGTGGTGAGAAAGGATGATCTAAGCCTTAGAACTTGGTAAAAATCACATTTCACTGCAGATGATAACGAAATAAGCAGTGAAGAATGGGATTTTCCAAGGGCTCTGCCTAAAGGTTCCATACTATGTGTCCTCTATTCCTATTTCTGGATATCAGTGGGAAATTGAGCCTAAATGACTAATTTAGATATGTGTATGATGTTGTATTTTATTGTTCTGACAGAAAACCAACACTAGAACACCATTGAGCCTACTTAGGTCAGGTGTTTGGTTAAATCCTAACTAGAAAGCAGGTTTAGTATAATGCTTAAAATCCTACTTTTCACAATGGAGCTGGTCCTAGTGGGATCTTAGAGATAAGAGCTTGCATGCTGATTTTACAATGGAAGAGGAGCTGATACCTGGCATGCTGTGATTGGAGTGTTATTTTCAATGTACAGGGCTAAACAAATGCTCATTAAAAAGCTGAACGGATTGGGAACAGAAGAGCAACAGGAAAAGTGGAAGGACAGGATTTTAGTAGAAAAAGAATGTTCTTATCATTGGTATGTTCTCTTTGATATCCTTTATTTAAAAAAGCATTCTGTTCTCAAACTGTGTTTTCTTGTATTTTTCTGCTTGAGACTGCACCCTTAATTTAACACTCTAGAAGAGACTTCATGAATTATAACTGATAAACCTTGGCTTTATACAACTATAACAGCCTAAAAGAAATACTGGAAGTTTGGTCTTTGCAGCCTGGGGAGAAAGCATTTGTGTGTATATGGCCAACCAGAGAGTACAATAGATGATCAGTACAGTTTTTAAAATGAATAAATTATATATTCCCAAGGCAGCTTCCATTTAGTAAGTGGAAAATAATAGATAAATAAAAAAGAAATATTTTGGGCTTTTGAATAATTACTTATTTATCATGCAGCCTTATGAATGATTTTTACCTCGTTTAAATGGAAGACCAAAAATTTGCCAAATTCATGGCAACTTGTGATAAACTCTGCCTCAGTATTTCAGATGTACTGTGTTCCAAATGTCCCATTAATATTGTTTGGGTTATAGATTGCTGCATAGATATCTTTGTGCCTCCACAAGAGTACATTACCAGGAAAATAAACCTTCATGCGAATGCATCTGATTCATTGGAGTAAATCTTAAAAAAAAAAAAAAAAAAAAAAAGAGAGACATCATGGCTGAATGTTGTCAACTTTCAGTTTGTGACTTTAACCTAATTTTTACTTTCTATGGGTTTAAAAGTTGTGCTCAAGTTTAATATGAGAAATTCAGCTTTCACTCAGTGAAAATGATACAAAATAAAAAATCAATCTTTGTGATTTCCCAAGATATCTTTCAGGTTACAAGAAATTACAAGAAGTTAAATGTAGTCAGTCCTTTAAACATTTAGAAGTTTCTTTAATGGCTGAACTCCTAGAACTCTCATTTTTAAAGTTTTTACTGTAAAACAGATTATTTACTTCCTCTTTCTGTAGGGAAAATTAAAATTTTTATGTACAATATGGAGAAGTTTCATAAATGTTTTTCTGAATAAGATCCTCGACCGAATGTACTCACCTCCCTGTGAAATCAACCACCTGAGCTGAATGACTTAAATGTTCCTCAGGGAGCATTCCTTTTTTTAGAGGTCTGAGAAAATCTGAGTAATAGCATGTTATTTCTTCTGTTGCTCTGAATGGAAATGAAAAAGTACCCACTCATTTTGGGGAATAATGAGTGGACATCATGATTTTAACAACTGGAACCCTAGGATCCCAGTGTGAACAGTTCAACTATTAATTTTTACAGTAATCAGAACAGAGAAAGGAAGATTCTTTGGGCAAGAAAAGCAGAATCACTTTGCTAAGGGAGTCCAAATTAGGATAGGGCTTGATTCTGCAAAGAGCAGGACTTTGTATTATGTATTTCAGTTTATTAATAAACATTGTTTCTTTTTGGTAAGATTTCATGGATCAGTGCAAATTGTTTGGTCACATTATTTCTTCAGGAACTCCAGGAGTTTTAGCACAGTTTCTATGGATTCTTTAGAGAATTGAGACAAGATCACAGTTACTGAAGGTGTAGTGTTGGACAGGAAGAAACCAAGGGGGCTTTTTCTGACACCGAGGTTATGCTGAGGACTATTTCAAAGAATTGAAAATGTGTCTTCAACCTGGCCCCACACAAAAAAGAGTCTGTGCTCTGAGTGCAGCAGAAGAGCAAATGGCTCTCAGCAGAAGGGTTTTTACTGAACTGAGGATTGAGTCTCCAAGTTCTACATTTCAGTAGCAGTTTTTGATGTGTCATTTTGGATTGTTATAAGAATGTGATCTTGGTCATGATAAAGAGAGCAAGTCAATCCTATTTTATTAAACTTAGCAGCAGTAACATCTTCCAGCAGTGTATCAGACCATCTCTGTTTAGGATTATGGGTTTTTGCCATGGACTCTGAGTGATCAGGAAGGCATTAGGCATTTGTGACAAATTTAAAAACTCAGTATTTTTCCATATTAGAAAGTAAATCTGAAAAAATGAATTAATTTATTTGAACAGCAGCAGTGGGAAAACAACAAAATCGTGGTATAATATCTATGAAGTAATAAAGCAGTAGACAAAGCAAGAACAGATCAAAACAACTGTGGTTGCTATTTTCACCACAGTTCATTGGGAACAGTCTCAGACAACTTGGACATGCAGTTTTTTAGAGCAGACTTTTTTATTTTTAATCACAGATATTTCATGCAAATTTAAAATACTTTAAAATAACCCAAAACAGACTGAAAGGACAGTGTTAACCTGAAAAGCTACCTATGTATACTTTTTCCTTATATTCTTCATCTGAAAAAAAGGTGGCATTTCTTTTTTCCTTCACTCTTCCTTTTTTAACAGTAAATTTTATACTTATATGAATTTATTCATGTGAGTGCAATGAACTTGCCAAATAACTAGAAGTAAAAAATTTCAGAGAATGTACTGTGGTTAGATACTTGTTTTGAAAGGTAAAATGGAGCCCCTTACGATTTGCTACCCACACAAATACTGAATAAGAGCAAAACAGTCATGTAATAATAGCCATTTTATCTGACATGTAAAAAAATGGTAACTAATTCAATTTATGATAGTGTGCACTACAATTGGATAGCCTCAAATAAGACATAAACATTAGTCTGTTACAAAGCAAATTAAAAATGGAGGATTTTTAGAAATGAAATATACCTTAAAACTGCAAAATGGAAGAGCCTTTCTTGCTGTAAATCAAGCTGTTACATTTTTTTGTAGTACTGGTTAATAAAAGTTTCCAATATGGTAAGAAAAACAATAAGCATTTTCATCCTGTATTATTCTGCTAAAATTAATTCCATTAATTTTGTGATTATATTTAACATTTTTTGACAGGAATTAAGTTAAGCAAGAGTTGAATGTTTTAAGCCTTCTCTTAATCAGTATTCTGTCCTCCCACCTAGGAATAAACATATTTTCTTTATTTTCTATTCATCTTATTGTTGCATTTTAAATTTATTTTTGCTTGTAAATTCATGTATTAGGCCTGAGGTTTGCTGTATCATTTTCTTCCTTCAAGACTGAGTTACTTCTTTGAATCCTGTTTCCCTTTTTTTTTTCATGTGTCTTCTCAATCTGTAACTTTAGAAAGGTCAAGATTTCCTAAGGCAGCCCTGTGGATCATTCACCAGGATCCTTGTCTTTCTCCTGGTATGGGACAGTTTGCCATTGCTGAATTAATATGGTTCCTTTCAATATCTGTCAGGTCTGCTACAACACTTTATCCCTTCCAACAGCGTCCCATGTCCCCAACAAGGAGTCTCCTCAGGTCTTTGGGATCCGCTTTTTCTCTGCTGTCTTCATTTCATTATCACATCTTTCTAGCTAAAATATCAGACATACTATTGAATATAATTTCTGCTGCTATTCTAGCACTTTTGATCAAAATTTAATATAAAACAATTCCTCTTTTGATAATTTTCTACAGCTTATCATAATGCTGATTCCAAGATTTTCCAAGATCATCTCAAATTATCTGATCATTACTTTGCTGGAAGACATTCAATAATTAAATATTCCTGTTATTTCCAGGTCCTACTTTGTGAATGATGCTTCTAGTTGTTTAGAAGAAAAAACCCAAACACATTATTCATCTCTTTCTTGAATAGATATTTCTTTAATAGAACTTACCATGATATCCTCCTCCTTCTTGATTACCATTACCAGAGAACTGAGCAGACTTTTTTACTTGTCTTCCACATCTATATTTTTTGAGATATTTTTTCATTCTGGGTCAGATTGCTCTTGTTAAAAACATTCCTTGATCTTTCTCATTCTCCAATGATGATTAACAAAACAGAATCTGCTGGCAGAAATGAAGGAGATTTGATTTAATTATCTTCTTGAAATCAAAATAAAAATATCCCCTACTCTCTTGGAATATTGTAAACTGGCTTCAGCTCCTGTCAATCAATCTTATGTATTTGATATATCAACTATAATTCCTCATATAGCCAGTAAAGCTCTATGACCTCACAATCTGAAAAATGTGCAACATTATAGAACCCGGAAACCTAGTTGTCTCCACAGACATGAAAGATGCTGTTCCAATTTCCCCACGTCATGCACTCACAAATGAGGATTGTTGTGTCCATTAGCTTTGAATGCATTCATGGGTAAATAAGGACTTTGAACTAATCTGTACGCAAAGCTGGCTTGGCAGGGTTTGGAGATTTAATTGAACTTCATATTAATTTACAATTAGTTTGTTTTGTTTACTTTCTGATGGCATTAGCAAACACATTATAAAGGAGGTACAAATAAAATTTGTGCCAATTACATATGAGAATAATTGGATTTTATTAATCCAAGAATTCATGCAATCAATTCACTTATTGGTACTCTTAGTTCAGATACCTCATTATTCCTCACACTAATTAATCTCAACCACTAATGAGTACTTTTGAAATGGGACTGTTTACTCATTTGCCCTAAATGGAAGTTTTCTTAAACAAGCATCGATATTTACTTTAGGGAAACAAGCAAGTTTTATGAATTAATTTATTTACGGTTTTTTAATTACTCTTCAAGATAACAGCAGCTTTCTGGGTTCAAAATAAGAAATTTAAAAGATTGTTATTCCAGTCCTGTCTGAGTTTGAGCAAATGACTTATATATGTGAAATGTTATTATTTGGCAAGGATAAGTGCACATCAAAATGGAAGATTAACAAATCCTGTAAATAAACATAGGGTTATGCATTGGTATTTACTGATTAACCATAACAGCTTTGGAGGCTGTCTTCCTGCTCTGTCTCCATACATTCAGTCTGGAAGAACATTCCATTTTTCATGGTGTCATGTAGAAACAGCACACTAAACATGAGAGTTAGCAAGTAAGATATTTCAGAGAAAATCCTCCCTTGCAGAGGTGTAAGTGAAAATGTACTTGAAAGGAAGACATTATTTCTGATGGAATAAAATTAACAGATGATCTTGCAGATAAGTTAATTCAAAAGGTGAATATTTTTAATTTTAACTGACGAGGCCAAAGGAAAGAGGATAAAGTCAGAACTGATTGGGAAAAATCATTTCTGATGGACAGAATGGAGCAATATTGTGGAGCTTGAAGAATAAATAAAGAAGAAAATTATGTTAAAAAAGACCCAAAAAACCCTCAGGAAATTACAAAGACAAGGAAAATAATTGTAGTTGTAAGACTGAAAAATAAAAAGCAACTCTCAGAGGAGCTGGGGAAAAAAACCTCTCTGTATGAGTATATTTAAGGAAATGCAAAAATGTCAGAAAGCCAAGTGGAGAGGCAAAAAATAATGAGAGAAAGAGTGTGAACATCAAGGTCAGCAAATGAGTGGGAGGGAGACGAGGTGCTCCAGGCAGAGCAGAGGTTCTCCTGCAGCCTGTGGAAGAGAGCACAGAGGAAATGATATTTCCCTGCAGGTCCCACATGAGAGACACCTAAAACTACAAGCTATTATTTTTTAATTTCAATGTAATACACTTATAGCAGAACTGAGGTCCAAGTCGCACAGCCGAATCTGTGAACTAAAACTTGCCACCCCACTTCACTTTCTCAGCTGGAAAACACATTGCAAACACAACCATATTGCAATAGTTCCCCTAGCAATTCAAACTTAAAATATAATTCAAACGATACCTCACCAGAGGAAAAAACTGCAAAAACTAAAAAACAACAAACCCAAAGCTTACAATGACAAAGAGAAAAAGACACTGTATTCTACGACTTTTAGAAATCAAAAATAATGCTTTGTACTCCAGAAGGTGGAACTTGCCTCTGGGAAAGTCGTTGCAGCACTTTTTAGATAAAAATCAACGTTAGGAAAAAAATACGAAATTTTGGAATAGTCAGGAACTGTGAGAATGATAATGAACTTTGGCACCCAATTAGGTAGGGAATATCTAAGCTCTTCAAAGCTCCATTTATGTATAAACTAGATCAAAGTTCTCTGTCAACTGTCTTTGAAGAAAAGCATTTACAATTCCTCTTTTCCTTCCTGCCTTGCCATCTGATTTTCCCCTCCTCCTTTCAGGGCACTGACAGCCTCTGCTGGCACCTTTCAGCAAATCATTGAGTGCAACATGGAGGGAAGGCTGGAGGAAACATTTAACTTTTACACGAAAGTTGAACCATTGTCCTCTACAGAGCTTAGTATGAACTTTTTATTCCTGATAAAATTTAACATGCAGAAGAGCATACAAAATCAGAGAACTGTAGAATGACCTGTGCTGGAAGGGACCTTAAGGATCATCTAGTACCACCCCCCCATCATGAACAGAGATTCCTTTCACTAGACAAGGTTGCTCAGAGCCCCATCCAGCCCGGTCTTGAGCAACTCAAGGGGTAGGGAGTCCACAAAAAAATAAAGGTCTGGTTTAATGTTGCTGAAGGATGCTTAGAGAGACTACATATATGCACCTAACTAAAGAAACACAATCATAATTAAGTTACTAATAAATGCAGTACATTATACAATTCCCCAACCTGCAGAGTCATGAATAAAATATTGGCAGTACCTGAGTGCATATGTGGTATGTTGGCATGTCTCGTTAATCATCGAAAAAGAATAAGAACTTCTGTTTAACTGTACTTATTCTACCTGAGAAACTGAATTTTAAGACAAAAGCCTGAGTTATAATTTTTTCTTATCACAAGGTAATGCTTCAAGAAACAGCCAATTCTTGAAATATGTTGTGTTCAACTTATATTTCACATGAAATCAAGTTTTGATGTATGATTTTGGAAAAATGAAGAAAAAAAGTGATTTCAAAAAAATACATTAAAAGGACCTAAGCAGGCCCTAAGCAGACAAGTGTACAATCAACTGTACACATAATTAAAAACTAAAAAAAAAATCATTAATCATTAGTGTGCATAATTTTTGATCTCAGATAATTTTCTTGCTGTTTGAACAATATCTAGCACCCTCAGTTTTATCAGTATTCCAAAACTTCAGTATAAACCACCTTAATGATATATTGTATCTAAGAATCAAATAAATATGATGAATTCTGTAGAAATAACTTTTGTGCATAGTTTGACTTATTTAAATTATGCCATCATGCACTTATTTCTCCAATAGATAAGTTAAAACCTTGGCAATTAATTTTTCCAGTGAAATTTGAAGAACTGTGTTTACAAACAAAAAATCAATGACAATCACTAGATAAAATACTGTGGGTCCAGGGGTATGTTAAAATTAAAGCAGACAAAATCAGTGCATTTCCTGTTTCTGTGTTCTGGTGTTTTTTATAATAACCTAGAAGCCATAATAAAGAAAATTATGATCATGTTAAGGAAAGAAAGAGGCATGGAATAGCAAAATGAGTGCCAGGGTTATACAGCACACCAGTCTAAGTGAACAGCAAAGCTTTTATGTCCTGTATCCTGTGCACTTGCCTTCTTCCTGGAACTTTGTTACCTCTTGTATTCAGTTAATCAATATATCAACACTCAGTAGTGCATTTAGAACATTTTCCCAGAGAAGAATACATGGATATGAATTAATGGAGACTCATAAACCAAGGATAAGCAGATAAGAAAAATCAGAGTCTCAATTATTTCATGGTACATTGATTTTGGAGGGTTTTGACTGAGTGCAACTTAGGACAGAAGTTTGGCCTCCAAATTTGTTTTTTTTTTAACAGTTGATTATTAAAATGGAAAATTATTATTAATAATAAAAAATCTTCTTTCTACATTTTATTCATTCTTGGTACTTGACATTGGTTAAAAGTGTTATTTGAAATACAGTATAATGTCTCGACTCTGGAAAATATTTTATTAACTGTATTAAATCATTCTTAGATTACATATTTAAGGTTATAAATATTTTAATCCCTTCTGGTTAAAGAAGATTAAACTACACTATACATACCCTTTCTATATAGCAATGATTTTTTTGAGTGCTATTTTAATAGCTATATTTTAAGCAAAAAGAAATAATTTTCATCATATTATTGAAAAAATATGTGCAAAATAATCACATTTCTATTTTAACTATGAATCATTTTATATCTTCTGAATTGTTTGAAGCTTTACCTTTTTAAGTGATTTTTTTCAGGCATAAGAAAAAAAAAAACTACTCAAAGGAGAGAATGAATAAATGTACAAACTTAGCAAGAAACTGTTATTAGGCTTCCTAAGAGTAGTCTGGAACAATATAGGTTTTTAGAAATAAACTAAAAAGTTTGTTTTCGTAGAAAGGACTACAGTTTATTCTGAAATGGATTCAGATATGGATTTTTCTGCTTGAAAGTCTATTTGTTTATTTTGAACAAACAGGAAGAATGGCATATGAAAGGGCAGGATGACATCGAACAGAATCCTTAAAAACAATTTTTTATCCATTATCTAACTCACCTGGCCCATTGAGAATTCAAGAGATGGAGGACTTGAATTAACCATTGCACAGTAGAGCAAACTTGCTATAAATTAAAGCTGTATTTTAGGGATGTGGGTTTGCTTCACAAATTTAAATTCAGAAGACATGAAGTCTCAGAAGTCATTCACTGCACTTTTTAAAAATGGTGTTTGGATTCCTGGAAGCAGCATCTACAACATCAGCTTGTCTTCAGGGGCACAGACATGTTGACCATAAGACAATGCTCATTAAGACACTTGGATGTGCTTCATGAATATGTCACACACATGTACACCCAGAGAATGTTGTTCAAAAGCCTGCAAATTTACATAAGTTACTCCAAAAATAGTCTAATTTTGGCCTCTAGCAATTAAACATTACCAGGAATAAATTATATTAACCACATTAATTGGTGTAGAAATTTAACAATTATCTTCTTTAAGACTCAATTTTTAAATGGTGTGACTGACTTTCCTTTGGCCAAAGGATAAGGCAAAATGCATAATTTTATATCTCCTTCCTACTACATTAGATGTCTTTGGCCTCAAGGCTCATTTTCAGAAGACATTTCCATTTTATCCAAAACTACTGTCATGCTAGCTGTAAAGTTAGGATAAAGATGGCCTGTGGAACTCTGGGTTTACTTACATTCTTTTTCTACATTGCTATTGTCAGACAATAAGAGACACGATAATCTCAAGCAGCAGCCAAATGAGGAAAGAGAAGAGGAAGGTAAAACAGGCACAGAACCAAAGTTTGTCATGCCAGTCTCTCCATGTTTTCCTATTTGGTTTCAAACAAAACTCAGAATCATTCTGGACATCTTGATTTGGAATAGTACACTACTGAAGAAAAAGCCTGTATTTGGGATAAGTGTTTTATGCAAATGGAAATGAATAGAATCATTCCTATCCCAAACAAATCTAACTCACTACTTCAGCCCACCATCTGTATAATGAATCACATAGCCCTTCCTACTGAAGAAAAAGAGCAGAAAAATGTCATAAATAGGAATGAAAATGACAACAAAAAACAACCAAATATTTTGTTTCAAAATCATTGCATCATTGAGAAAATTGCGTCTTTGACAAATGCTTCCCTGCAAGACAGACGTCAGGAGTTGTATTTTCAGTTACAATGACCAATTTTTTCTTGAATACAGATTTGCAAGCACAAGGAGCAGCCTTTAGAAATGTTTCCTTTATTTTTACTCAAAACATCCTTTCTCTGAGATAATGGATATCATATCTCTCTTCCTATGTTTTTTTTAAAGAGATTGGAAAAATTATTTCTTCTGAAAAGTATCCACCAACTGAGTGCAAGTGTAGCTGATTCACGAAAAAGAGGAATATAGAGTTTGGTTGTGGCAGGTAAGTGAAAAGAGGAAGGTGGTGTTCTGACATTCTCTTTATTATTTCTAACTCTACTTTCATAATCTGCTGTCACTTTGGGGTGCCCTAGAGTTCAGGGAGAAATTTTCTCAGTACAATTTTGAACACTTATCAGTGCATTATTGGAGGCTCAGAGATAGCAATACAAATATTACCAGAAATTTTAAGAGCACCATGCACCATGAATAAGCACCAAATCATTATTTTCAAAAGGTCATTTGGTGCAATTGAGCTCTGCTATCTTACATCAAAACACATCCAGGATGTTTTTGCTAGTAATGTTAGATGACATTCAAAGCAAAGGCTTGCTATAATGGGAGTACAATGACGGTTTTTTTCAGTAACTTGCCATTTAGTCATCAGTGTTGAGCTGCAAAATATCACAGGACACCCATTGCTCCTTGTTTTGAGCTGGAAACCCAATTCTGAAATGTACCTGAAAGTAAAATGCAATGAAGCATCATTAGATTAATTGCAGAAATATATTTAATCCAAACAAAGTTTGCAGCAAACTCCATGAGGTTTGCACAAGCCCACCTCTCAAGCCTGCTGAGGTCCCCATGGAAGGCATCCCCTCCCTCCACCATGTCAGGCACACCACACAGCCTCTGTGTGTCAGCAGCCTTGCTGAGGGTGCCACTGTCCAGGCTGCCATTTCTAAAATATTAACAATTAACTAACAACTGTTAAATGTATAAACTATTAACTACACAAGCTATTAATTATAAATATTTAAAATTCCATTCTGCTCGTGGTTTTCTTAGTATTAATTTTAAAAATAATTCCACTAACTACAGCTAATAAAAGGAGTACTCATGGTAATAACAACAAAGAGTTCTGCCATAAACTGCAAATAACATCAAGCACAATTTAATATATTAATAAATTCACTGTTATGACTCTAAAATAATAACAACAAGTTTGCTATTCTGAATTCTTATTACAGGCATATATACTCCACACTGGAATTCTTGTGCTGGGAGAGTCTTGCTCTCCATAGTATGACAGTAGGACAGGCCCTGGCAGGTGAGGATCTGGGCAGCTGCCCTGGAGAGTTCCCACTGCTCCCAGCTCCCAGGGATTCTGCAGTCTAGTTATAACCTGACCCTGTCTTAGTCACTGCACAGTGATGAGGAGCAGTGCATCTGCTGGTTGTTAAAGAAATGAAGATAGATTTAAAAAACCCCTAAATATACTATGGATAATTGCCAAAATATAGGGATTTTTTTCCTTCTGGATGCTTTGCAAAATATAACATGAATTGGAATTTTAATTATAAGGCTATGGTTCTTTAATTTATTTCTGTTTTACTTAAGAGTTTACTTTAAAACTTACCATTAAGGTCAACCTCTTTTATTCTTTCATAAGCAATGCAATTTAAAGGCTACTAAACTAATATGAATGCACACTGCTGCATTGTGACATCTGTGCTTTCAGGATCCATTTTCTGAATATTAAATACCAAAGGACATCAATCTGAATAGGGAGCACATGAAAAAAACCCAAGCTTTTCAGCTCAGAGTATAGCATAACACTCATATCATAGCACGGAATAAAGATTATACCTCAGAGTATGGGGAGAAAAAAATTGATAAATTAACTTAGAATTTATTCTTTCTGAAAAGTTTGGTTTAGAGTCACTTCTGGGAAGATTGAACATTTTTTTCTGAGAATGAAGTACTTCAGTTGATAGGCACCACTAACTTAATTTTTCTGGGTCATTTAGCCTATTCCTCCTTATGACTTATTGCTAGCCTCTTAGAGTCGTTCTGAACAATATACTGTGCAATATAGACTGCACTGTATCTCACCACTTTATGACTTTTTATTGCTGCTATATTTTTCTATGACCTTAAAATGCATTAAATATGACAAATAATGTGGCTATTTCATAGAACTCTGTGAAGCACATTTACATTTCTGATGTGCATTATAGGTAACTCCCAGCTCAGCTGCTTTGATGGCTTTACAATCGAAATCCAGTTCAAACCTTGCCTGAAACCACACTGAAGTTAATTGTTGTTATCCATGTGTTTTAATAAGCTTTTGGCTACACTTTAATGAAGCTTGGGAAAGCTTGTCAGCATAAAGCCAAGACCTACAAATGTTTGGTCAGAATAATCATGTCTTGCCCTGAAACAGAATGAGCAGTCATCCACAAAAAAGTGAGGAAAATGTGCAATCAGTGGGTTTTCTCTTCAAGCCACTGTTTTTTATGAGTTATTTATCATAGTGTTGAATAGGATTTAAGCTTCTCTTTGCAGGAACAGCAGCTTACACTCACAGGTTATTGGGCTGTTTGAGACATTAATCTCCACAAAATGCATCAATTTAAATTAAATTTGCTATTAGGTATGCATTTTAAGGTACATAAGGAGATTAACACCAAGAAATTTTAACCTGGAGGAGGATAAAATTAGCCTTAGTCAAGAGGAATGAAAATTTCCATGGTGAAGTGAGAGATCTGCATTTAGCTTTTATTTTAGCAGCTCAAATATTTTTTTTCATATTAAATGTTTCCTAATAGTGTAATGTATGGGAATATGTTTGAATATACTATAACATCATCTTGTTACATGTTTAGAACAATGTAGATAAAATAGCAGCTGTATTAGATACATATGGAACTATCACAGAAAACCTCATGATAACACATTAATATTTCAAAGCCAATATCCATTTCACTTGCCATTATTTTTAGCTGATATGCAAAGGAGTTCACAACATTTCTTCAATAATAAAACTATGTATGCTATCACTAAAACACACACAGATATATAGGATGGGCTTTCAGAATTATTAATGCTGTACTTGAATTGGTCATTGAATTCTAGGCTGTGTATTTAAAGAAACAGCCCTCCACGGTGAAATTTCTTGTGCAATGTAAATGATTATTTCAGCTTATATCTATTGAAACTGAGGCCTGAGCATCAAATCACTGTGGATTCATAATAAGGTTTAAGAAAATTAGTCTTTCAAGTCTCTTCAGAAAAATAAATATCAAACATACTGGATTTTATAATCTCAAAAGAGCAAGAGAACTGAGCAGGTATGTTCTGCAAAATGGAGAGGTACCATCAAGGAGACTTCAGACATATTTTGGTCCTTTTGGTTTTTCTGCTCAATATGACCTTCATTGGAATTTTGACTGAAGCACTTCTGTAGGAAATCTCATTGCTTTTTGAACTCTCTTATCTTCCATATTCAGATATGTTTTATTTTCCATTGGCAAAGGGAAATCATAGCAGCTGGCTAGCCTTTAGTTTTAGTTTAGTCTTAGTTTTAGTTTCAGAAGTTTGGAAGTAGAAACAATCAAATGCACGTGAAAAATCAGCCACATGTAGAACTAAGGAGCTACATTTCCTAGGCATTTGTATACTCATAAATTAAAAATAAATTTTTAATAAGAGCCCATCTTCTGTAGGGTCTAGATAGTAAATCATGTGAGGGATGGCTGAGGAAGGTGGGGTGTTTATCCTGGAAAGAAGACAGCTCAGGGATCCTTAATCATCCTCTAAAGCTATCTGAAAGGAGATTGTAGCAAGGTGGATGGTAGCCTGTTCTCCCTGGCAACTAAAATTTCAGATTGGACATCAGGAAGAATTCCTTCATGGAAAGTGTCATTAAGCATTGGAATTGGCTGTCTAGGCAGGTGGGAGTGTCGTCATCCCTGGAGGTGTTCAAGAAAAGACTGGATGTGCCGAACCTTTAATATGTTAAGTAAGAGGAATTTCTGTAATATGGAATATCACAGACCATATCAGTGAAGTGGGTTACACAGAAAAAGGTCAGTAGAACTATGATAAAATTATCAACAGGGGAAAAGAATGTTGATGGTGGTGGAGAAATATTCCCTGTGACCACCAATGCTGATACAAAAGGATCACTGTCACAAAGGAGATATTTTCATTAGTCCAATATATCCCTTTTCTACTATTTAAAATGTAACAACCAAATTTATTTTCTGAAACTAAATACATATGTATTTAGTGTGTATACACAGAAGATGGGAATACAGAAAATGTTAATCCAGTGCCCTAATATGTTGAAAACATATTAGAAATTTAATATTGTGAATAGCAAGGTGGTTATAAGTCACACAATTGCACTATTATATGTCTCAGTTAAGGCATATTTTCAGATAATACTGCAGAAAACTATCTGCATGAGAGATAGACCTGAAATGATTATAGTTTACTTTCAAATAAATTTTACAGCTGGGTAAAAAAAAAAGTGTTCGGTAGTTAAGATTCTTTTTTGTATAAAGTTTTCTCTGTGTGTCCAGCATAGTATAGAGGTTGAAAAACTTTCATAGAGAGCTTTCCAGACTGACTTTTGCCTTTTCCAGATTACAGGGTTTCTCTATGACAACAGAAACACAGTTAGATCTAAGAAATGCTGCCTTTCAAACAGACAAGTTTCTCCTGGTAATATTCTGAGGTAATTTGTCTCTCTGGGAAACAATACCCCTCGGTGTTCAGCCCTTCCAAGCTTGGTCCTTCATGAGAGGGATGGGAGGGACTCACTGGCACCAAGTACTGTTTCAGGATGACCACTCTCCCAGTACCCTATACAGCCCTACAGAGTGCCATTTAATGGCTCACTGTGGGCTGTCTTTGCAAGGCTGTATTTTAGGAGGACTTTATGTGTCTGCAATTCTTGTATGAAAATTGACCATGATAATTTTAGATGTCATTTCCTAAATTATAAGTCCATATTTATTTTGTTATGTATACTATTTTTTTTGCAGTTAAGGACCCATTACTAATGAATATTTACTTTATTTGGAAGCACTTGGCATGCAAATTTGGACTGTAATTACTTGTGTTTTACAATAATAGGTCTTGTAGTATAAGGAAGGAAGAAAATATGTAGTGAAAGAATTTAGTAGAGACAAGGTTCCTGTAGTGAGTTATTACTCAGCCATAATGCTGCTCCAATGTGTGCTGCTGGTGATATTAAATATGAATAGATATAAAACTGAGCTCTAGTGGTTGGAAAATATCTGCTTGCATTAAAAAAATAATAATTTTATAGCCTGCTCAGACTTCATATCAGATGAGAACTTTCACATTATTTATATTTTCTCAAAACTGACAAGAAGATCCTGAAACAATATGGGAGAAGAGTGAAAATGATATCTGGAATGGAAATACAGAAACAGAGCCAGAGACTTCTGAACTACCTAAAAGTGCATTGAAAAAGATGACAGAAGTTAATGAGAGAGGAAAAAATCTGAGGAAGATTTTCCAAATGAAGTATTCCTGACCAGTTAAGAAGAACTTATGTTGCCTCTAGAAGATGTTCCTGCTGTTTCCAATAGGGATATTTGGAGTGACTGGTGATTCTACTTAGCAGTATGATAGGCAAGAACATTCTGCAGCAAGTTTCTGAGTCCCTCCAGTGGCCCAGAGATATTTTTACAGACATGAAAAATTCAAAACTTGATAAACAAAGAAATGAAAATAATCCAGTATGATGCCCTTTGAACAGTATTCATTGAGAAAGAGTCTTTTTTCATTTGCCAACAATGGAGAGCATTTTTTAAGACCAGAATTCTTTAACCACCTGGGCTTTAAACTCCTGGAATTATTTGTGATAAATTTCAGCTGTTCTTTATGCAAAAGAGAGGGAATACTGGAATAAAGTTGCCCTTTAGCAGCAGCTGTGTTCTATATTTTTATCCCTTTTTTTTTTTTATTGAGGAGTCTAATATCCTAGTTTCCAACTGCTTCCCTTACACCATTTGCATTATTATCATGGACCTGATGCTGTAGATAAGTCCTAGTTGCTTCCAAAAACTTCAGCTGAACACCTGGCTGACAGGGCTTGCATGTGTTTTGCATCTATGTGTGTAATTATCTGTATATATCTTATGTTCATACACTTTTAGGGAAAGTGAATAATTTAAAAAAATTTCAAATTATGTTAGCATATAAAATTCCTGGTGGAATTATATAAAGTCTGTCACAAAGTACTAGTGGGGCTCCTAAGATTAATATCTATTTTTCAGATATACTTGCTTTGAATTAAAACAAAACATACCAAGCAAACAAACAAACACCTCAAACCAACAAAGCCATTTAAGCTAATGAATTTCATAATAATGGTATTCAATTCTACTTTCATTCCTCAGGCACATTTAACCATCTGTCTTAAATGAGTTTTTCTTTTATTGGCCAATGACTTCAAAAATTTGGAACAAGTATCTTGAGACAGTCTTGCATTGATTAAGATAAGCCATTTGGAGAGACTGATATTAACTGTTTATGATCAGCAGTAGTTGGTGAATACATGTAAATTCCAGACACTGTCATAAAAGTTTATCCCTCTCTTGTATTTAATTCAGCTTGAGCTCAGTACTACTTCCATTATGAAGCCAAAAACCTCCCACTGTAGCCATCATCCTGATTATTGCTGATAGTGTAATGGTGCTCTTCTCTTGATCTGTAACTGAATATAAATGTACTGTGCAAAGGTTACTTCACTTGATGTTTATCTTAATATTTTTCATTTTGTTCTATTAGTCTATTTTGAATTTTGTTTCAAATGAAATACTAAGGAAAGGTACCTCTTTCCTTGTATATAATTTCAAGCCCAGCAAAATCCAATCCTATTATTTCTGGCAAATAGGTATGATCAGAGTGCAGTACTGAGTTAAATGGTTGAAAAATCAAAGAAAGGGAAAAGTTCTCAGTAAAATAAATGGACTTTAAAGGCAAGACTGAAATGTACCACTCTCACTGCATGGTTCCCTTTAGGACCAAAATTCATAAGATTAACAAAGGGTTTTCATGCACAGAACTTCCAGGAGAAAGCAAAGTTACTTGCCTATTACATTCCAGAAAAGTGATTTTCACAGGTAATATATTAATTTATTTTTTCTAAATAAAGGAGGTGATAATATGAGAAGGGAGAGGGCAGATGTGAAATGTGGTTGCCCTTGTAAGAGGCAGTGAGTAGAGATGGATGCTTGAATTCACTCAAGTATGCCACAGTATTATGTAAGTGTTATAATTTGTATTGACAGCAGCTGGTACTTTTCATGACCCAGAGGGTGTCAAAATAGACATAAATTTGAAAATGCAAATATTATATCTTCCATTCAAAGTTAAAATTTCACTTTATACCTGAAACAATTAATAAATCTAAGGTTTGCTATTTCCTGTCTACCCCCAGAGCACATACATTAAAACAAAGTGCATTAATGGGTGTTATTACAGAGTTTAAGAAAACATCATGCATGCATTTAACAAATGGCTGAACTGCAGGGAAGGCTGATAATCTTATTCACTGAACAGCAATCTTGATATATAGGGGTTTACCACAACCATTTTCTGTTAGTACAACCCTTTCAAGAATGCTGAATCTTCCCCAAACAAAAAAAATACTAGCAAGCAAAAAACAAACCCACAAAAAATCCTCACCAAAACAAACAATTTAGAAACAGCCTGGATTTCCTCTCTTAATCAAATGAGACTGAAAAACATAACTTTTTCTTCAATGTCCATATGAATTAGGAAATTTAATTAACAGACAACATGAACAAAGATCTGAGATTTATAAATTTTCTACTTTACATTTGTATTTTGTTTGCTGTCCTTTCAATTAAAACCAGGCTTGCTTCTTTTCACTTTTGATTCTATGGACAATTATTATTTCCTCTACACAGATGTAATCTTTCAGAAAACAGCTGATTCTTAAAATCCTTATTTGCCTTCTGAGATACCAAGTTGTTTATATCTAGTTACAAGGAGAGTAGTTTTCTTGTTTCTGACAAACCAGTATAATCTCTTATTACCAAAATAGTGTCAGATTTCCTTGTTTTTACATGTAGATATTGTTTTGCTTTTGATAAAACATATAAAGTAATAGTTATGAAAAAAATTATCCATAGATAACTTTTCAGCTAAGTGGCATATGCTGGACCTCAGTGCTACCACATTGCTGTTTCTCATCATGCTGGATACAGAAGGTGTTCAAGGAGAGAACCTAGCTCAGGTCATAATTCTTGGATAAAAGTTTTGGTTTAGACCTTTACATTTTCATTCTCTGATCTCACAGTGCTTCTGCCCATGGCAGAGTGAGCACTTTGAAGTAAATTGGATATTTTAGCCATGGTGGTTAATGCATTTGTGTCATTAAGGCTGCTGCAACTTCAGTTTTTCTATTCATTCTTCTTTCTGAGGGAACAATATTGGCTTTAGGCACATGGTTGGGCCTGTTGCTCTAAACTCCCTTTAGTTTGTCTTGCTAAATTTGTGTCTATCATGAAATCAGAATTGAAAAGTAGATATATTTCTGCTTCTTTTTTATTTAATAAATTTCACACATTGTTTTTTACAGTTTTGATCCTGCATCTTTTTCCAGCGCAGTATTGGTGACATATGATGTTTACTATATTTCTAACCATACTCCAACATAAGTCATGTAACTAATTTAGCTAATAGACACAAACTATCTTGCTATCTTGTATTTTGAGAGTGTTTTTTTAGAATCTCATACTTAAAATCAAACTTGTTAAAAGAGACATAACCTCATAAAAACATAGATAAAACATCATAATAAAATACTTATTTAAAAGAGTAGCATAATTCAAAAAGAGTTTGCTTCTTATGTGTGCTTGTGAGTATTTGGATCCCCTCAAAATCAAACCCTTTTATTAAAAGATTTGCTAATAGGCATCCAGATTAAAATTAGAAAAAAATCATTGTTTCTATCTTTTTCCATATCTCTGTGTGCATTTTTCTATTTTCAAACTAATGTATAGAGAATACAGTGGGATTTATGCTTGAATGTTGCCTTACACATTTAAAACACAAAGCTCTTTTCCAAAGGACTGAAAATATTTGAATATTGCTGATCACCACAGTGCTGTTCAGAAAACCCCATCTCAGTGACATTTTATTGCCACAGTAAGCACACACCTTACATAAATTGCAGTGCACCCCAATGTCATTTGCCTTGTAACATACCAAGAGTAGCATCAGCTCTCAGCTCACCAGCATTTCATGAGGAGGAGTAGATCTGCAGAGGAGTAAGTTAATAGCAGCTTATTCTCTCAACCCCAGTATGAAATGTAACTTTCCTTAGTCATTATGTGGTACACTTTCGTACCTGGTCTCCATCCTTCCTGACAGCTCCTGAATACCATGCCATTTGCCTGTATTTTCCTACAGTAACAAAGCAAATACAGCCAAATGGCATGGCATTCTCACTTACACTACTCTGTTTTACAGCACCAAGAACTCTCACTATGACTTTTCATTTATGGCCTTTTAGGTTCTGTTTGCAATAACAATTTGCCTTTCTGAATATGTAATATTGTTTTTCAGTGACCTTAGGCTTATTCTGTAATTGATCTTAATTTACGACTGACTTCAAGGAACACATAAATAAAAAAAAAAATAATCAGTGCATTTGCCTCATCCTTTTAAAAGCATATTATTTTTTTCCCACCTATGGAAACCAAATAGTTCAATCTTTTCCAGGCTTTAGCCTTTCATGGTATCCTTCCCTTTCACTCTTGGTCTTAATCCAAGCTGGGGGATAAGAGACAGAAAGCAAGCATGAAGGTAATAAGAACATCTTGATTATAAATCAAAGTAAACAGATTGTCATAAACCTGTGGAATAGCTTAGTCTACAGACAACATTTGTTTTGTGAAAGCAATTATTTTTGTTCCTTCGATCAAATAATCTGTAATTTTAAGAGCCAAAGGAAGTAGCTGTTTGTCTTTCAGTTGGCTCAGTCAACTGAAAGCAGAAATCTACAAGCTAGTGAGGAAAGTGGTGGAAAATAGATGTCTCCATGCACCACAGAAAATACTGCTTATCTATAATAATCCTTGTTGGATCAGAATTTATTATGACAGTAGCACATTTTGTTTGATTACCATGGCTGCATTTCCTCTTGAATTCCTATTCTTTCTCATTGGAAGAACAATAAGAAAAAGCCTTTCTGATGATATTTAAAGACTATCAGCCACATTAATATGGAGATAATGAACATATCATTACCTGTAATAAAATTCTGTGTGTGTGTGTACTCTGCTGATTTGAAACAGAGTCTTTCCCAGCTCAACGACGTGCTGAGAGACGACAGCGCATTCCGAAATCTTTGGGTTTTGTGGGCACAGCAGCCAAGCAGAAGGGAATTTGAAAGCAGGGAAAGCAGGGTTGCAGGCTGCAGGGAACTGGGGCAGCCATCCTCCCAGGCAGGTGGTCTGTGACAAGTCCTTATGCCCAGCAGGGACCCAGGCTCTCCAGAGGGTGACGTGCTCCTGGTTCCAGCCACGCCAAGGCTTCAGGTGTGTGGCCCCATGGCGTCTGTAGGGTGGCTGTTGTGGGGCAGAGGGACAGGTCCCTGGGTCAGGCACGGCTACTGTGGCCACATTTAGCCCAGACCTGCTGTGGCTGGTTTAAAAGGAGCCCTGCTGGGCTGGCTTGAGCTGTTCTCCCTCAGAGCAGTGGGGCTGGTCAGGGACTGTTCCCTTGGGCCAGGTACTGCCCTAGGGAGCTCCCCAAGGCTGAGAGACCCCACCTAAACACGTTGGATATGGCACATGCTGGGGTTCCTTCTCCAACACCTTGAGAATTCTTGCCTCCGTCAGGTATAGTCAACTCCATTTGACATCAAGACTCAAATGTTGGTGGAGCTTTAATTGGTTTAACTGGTTTTTTTTTGGTTTAACTGACTTATAAAATAAATCTTATTTGGATAAATTATTTAATTATTTATCCTAATTTTATAAGACTCCACTACCTCTACTGTCTCACAACCAGGTTTTTATTCCTCTTCTTATATACACTTTGTAATGTTCTTTTATTTTAACAAAAAATATTTAAATGAAGTGATGAATTATATGAAATAGAGCACCATTTTTTTTTCCTTAAAACTATTTCTGTTCACAGGACTAAAAAATAAGATTCTTGGGATTAAATCATAGGGAGGTAGGTTACTTCTAAATATAATTCTATTTTTCTCACAAATGTATGTTCCAATATTTTATATACACATAAGTGTCATATACAAACTTTTTTACTCATACTTACTTGTGGTGATTAAATAGGATTTTTTGTGTCTTCTTTGAATAATCCCTGTTGGAGATGGTGCTGGATTGTAAGGCTCCTGCCACTCTTCATGTAGGAATTGTAGCCATTGCCCATCCATTGTGCTGGCCTCGGGACAGATGCTCCTGGAGAATGTAGAAGAAGTCAAAAATAGGAAAATACCTGTTAATTGAAAATGCCTGTTAATTCCCAGTAGTACCAATCATTCTATCAAACTGCTAAATGGTTATTTTAATCTTGATAAATTTAATTTTCAGTAATCAGGAAGTACTTCACATGAGCTGGGACCAGAGTATATCTTACCAGGTTGCCACCGGAATTTTTTTGTGTCCTTCTGGCATTTTATGCTATATTTTTTTAATTTACATTCTTTATACTTTTTATAATTGCATTTACCCCACTCGTCCTTATTCATATGTTCTTTGAAAAAATCTTCAATCTTCTCCATCACCTCTACAAAATTAGTCAGACTTCTGATAATTTTGCCCATATAATTTTACACCACCTTTTCGGTCATCGGTATCTGATTCATAAAATATTGGGCAGCTGTCCTATATTGCATTAATTAATGACTATTTAAAATTATTTTTGAATAAAAGGTCTTCAAAACAGTCTATGAAAGTCCTGAGTTTAGAGCCCATTACGATATATTTGTCTGATGAAAATCTAGCTCCTCCTTAGCTCACTTTGACCCAAGCAATGGCCACAATGGATTCAAAACGGTGAACTGTGATTCTTTGATTTCATGTGGTATGCACTGTTCATTTAAGGTCATTACTTAGTGTTTATATTGAAAGCTTAATTATTGCCTCAAATTAATAAACAGAAAGAAAAATAAATAAAAATATCTCAATTCTTTTATATAAAAAGTGTAACAGTGCAATGACCTTTTAGAATTTCTCCACCAAGATTACACCAGATGAGCGTGGAATTTCAGAGCATTCAGGTTTATGGAACACAGGAGAATACAATAAAAAATCAATTCTAGTATTCTCCTGCATGTTTATTTAGTATAGATTGAGGTAAAAATAAGAGATAAAGATTGTTATTAGTTTGCAATGATTTTTATATCATTTCTACACAAAGGAAAGGACACAGAATAGAAAAATTGAGATTGTGCACTTCAAGGTTTTAACTTTTTTTAAAATCCAAATTTATTTGTCCCCTTTTTGGAAATTATTAAAGAATTTTGAATTAATCTGATTAAGCTGTTACACTTTCAGGTCACTTTTTTCCTTGAGGTAGATCCAAAACACAGTTCAAGAACAAGGATTTCACATCTGATATCAAGAGAATATTATTCCTATATGGCTAACAGAATTGGGCCTCTCACACATGTTGAAATGTAGTCTGTAAGATTTATTTGATTTTTCATACACAAAAAGTGTGTATGTGCTTATTAGATCTGCAACATCTTAAGTGTCTTCCTTTGACCTGGTTTTAATTTTTCCATTGTTCCAAAGAATATTAGATGTATCTGTATGCAATGAAAACCAAGGAAAAAAAAAAAGAAAAAAAAGAAAAATCACAAAACTGTCTTTTTATGCTTGGAAAAAAGAAATCATTTGTCATTGCTTAAAAGGAAAATTCCAGCCTTTTGTGAGGAACAGCTTCCCCTTCTATTTAATCAGTATTTTAATCAGGTCTTTATGATTTAGAGCAATTGCTGTGGTCTAGTCTAAAAACCCACTCCAGTGACTGACAGGTATTTGTTGTATTTACACTTCAGAGTGTGTCAAAACACACAATTTTCTAGTTCCATGGATATAATAAAAGTAAATTGATGATTTTTTGTACCATAATAAGGAGACGGTCCTTCAAATATAAAGTGAAAGCAGTAGACTTGTATGTTTGGCTTGTTTTTTGTGTTCAATACATGTTTAGAATGTTTTATCAGGCCTGCTTCTTTTTCACTACAATATAAAAAAGGGAATAGTGAATGTTTTAATTTGATGTGAAATTCATTAAATAATTTGAGAATAAAGAAATTGTCAGATACTAGCAAAGAGATGAGGGGAAAAAAACAGTTGGTAAAAACTTTGAACATGAAGTCTGTTACTTTTAATATTAACTTCGATGAACATATTAATGGCTAATCTGTGTTCAAAATTGGTAAGGCAGGTATATGTTCCAAGTCTCTCACTAATTGGACATAATTGCTTATTTAAATATGTGCACTTTTATAATCCTCATAGCTCTGAAACAACTTCCTTTTAGGTGATTATCTAGGAAATGAGGGTTGCACATCACTGTTAGCAGCCGGTTCTTTCCCCTGCTAAATGGGTGGAATGGTATCCAAAACTCCCTTAAGAGAACAAACTCAGTATGACCAGATTCTTCATAAGGGATTTCTGAAGCAACCAAGAACGGAGCATTTTAGGAGCTGCAGAAAAAACCTCAAATGAACACCAAAGCCAGCATGCTGTGCATCTCTGTAATTTTCTTTGAATGAAAGTTACAAATTAGAACAATTTTCACTCCTTGCTATTGCCCCACGATGTGATAGAACCAAAGGGAATAAAAAACAAAACCAAAAACAAAAAAACCAAACCAGCTCTCCTAGGGGGTTTAGTCTAGCTGTACATTACAGTATTTCTGATATATCTCCCACAGTTTCATGGGATATTCACGAGGTTTAAATCTATTATTGACAACGAAGCATGATGTACTCCCTGTTGGCAGAAACATTAACAAATCCAGTAAAAAATCTGTATGGATATTTATCAAAAAGTTGGTGAATATGTATAACAGATATGCTTCTGTGGCAAAATGGACCTCAGTATTAAAAATCCCATCAGAGGCGCATTCAAAGGATTCCAGAAAAGAGTGGAAAGTTCCTATAATATTACTGAAATATTTATATTCATCTCCTTTTCTGGTCTATAATGATTTGTTAATGCCTCAGGTGCATGGTCAAACTTGTGGACTTTTTTGTTTTCTTAGCAATCACCCAATCTCCATTTTCATAAATTAAACAGCCAATACTAGGAAAACACATTTCTTGTGGTGGACCACTCAGAAGGGATATTATTGCCCTTCATGATGCCAACAAGGATAGAAATGTGGTATCATTTCCATGAGTGAATAAATCCAAATCATTTCTGGAATGACATGTGTTGATTGGATTCACCTAGATTCACTCTAGTTTTGGGATCTTCCTTCACTTTTCAGGGATTTCATACCTGGAAAATACAGAAACTGTCACATCAGACAGAAGAAAATTCCAGTGAATAGAACTGTATCAAAGTGATTTTTTTTTTTGAAGTTCAAGTTGCATCATGATGAGAAAGTTGAACTAGCAGCTTATCTGGGAATTTAAGAGCACGATGAGATCTGAAAGCTTTCAACTCTACATTTGAATCCCTTTGGTAATATAGAAGAAGCATAATTCAGTACTCCAGCCATAAGGCAGAGATATGTTTGCTGTGTTAAATCACTTCTGCCAGGTTGCAACTGCTTGTGAGTAGCACAATTCAGGCCCTGCTACGACAGTAGGAACGAAAAATCATGGTCAAAGAAAAAAATCACCAACCTGCATAAGTAATGAAACATAATTGCTTCATCCATGTCAACAGCTGACCTGAAACTAGCTCAAAAATATTAGGCTCCAAATTGCTGTGAACTTTATTAACAGGAGATGCAGACTTCCAGAGTGAACTGTGTTCTATCTTGCATCAAGCGTCACCAGCTGCCTTGCGAGATATGTTCTGAAGTCATTGTCTATCTAAGGAGAAAAAAAAGTAAAAATCTTATTTTCTGTTTTCATAAGAATTTTCAGTGCTGGATATTTGAAAAGTCATGGATTGGCTTGCAAGTTTACAAATTTATATGCCAAAGAAATTCCTGAATGTAAACAGACTATGCTAAGTCATACCTACAGCATTCTTCTGTTATGGTAAAAGTGCTCAGATTCCACAGGTATTATAAATGCTTAAGCATTATAAAAGTATAAATTGAACAAGAAGTATAATTTTTTCTCAGTTTTGTTCTGTAATTGGATTCTGACAAAATGCTCCCTAGAAAACTGATTTAAATCCTAACTCTCCAGTTTAGAAAATTTATTAAGTTTATTTGATGAAAAAATCCTTCTTTGCATCTTTGGGAAAAAAAAAAAAAAGAAAAGAAAAAAGAAAGGTGTTGACAGCTTTGCTAACTTGAAAAGCAATTTTGTTTATGATTAAAAAAAATTCTAGTCTATCAGAAACTACTAAAAATAAAATAAATTAAATCATTCTTATGAAAATACATCAGTAATGCTTATGTAATACTAATGCAATATGACAATATTCAATTCCATGTCATATTTTAAACTTCTTGAATATTTCCCACCTTGCTTTTTCAGCTTTACATAAAAAGCTTAACACCCGCCTTCTGGGGTGAATTTCTTTTTTCTTAAAATTTCATAACACTTTAGCTACAATTCATTTTATAAATTTAGTTTTAGGCTAACTTATCCAGAATTTTTAAAATCTGAGCTCAAAATAGGCAAAAATTGCAACCCAAAATTTCTGGGATTTTTACAGAAACAGAACTGTGGGGAGTGTAAAATAAGTTACATATTTTAAAGAGGTTTCTAAGAGTAAGAAAGTTTTAAAAATTTCCTGCTGCAGGTCACATGAGCTGTTTGTCACAGCAAATACCTGTGTGATAATACAGATATTTGTGCAAGTTTTCCATTGCCAAGTGGTGGTTAGAATGATACCTAGAAGTTGTGATTTTAGACACTTTGCACACTTTTGGAACCGAAGAGATAAAGAATTACTTTCATTTCCTGGGATATTTTCCTCTAATGCCGTTTTTTCAGTCTAGCTTTAAGATTCATTTACAACTAGCAATGCTTATAGGCTGAAAGGAAGAGAAATGAGTGGTAAGCTACTTTTATATAAAACCCACTTTAGAACTTGCAAACACTCCTCTCCAGCTCTTCCTCTCTCAAGATACTGACATTCCAAGTAAAACTGGTTTGGTTTGGTGAGATTCACTTTGCTGCATATTTAGAGAAAGAGCTAATGAAGTGTTGGCCAGAGTGAAAATTGCCAAAGACAGTCACTGTCTCTGAGGGTTACTGCTGTGATGCAGTCTCAGTGTTCTCTTCTGGAAAGCCCTTGGAAGTACCAGAAAAGACAAAAGGAAGGAAAAACTCAGCAAGACCTTGAGAAGAAGAGCTTTTAAGGGAATAGAATAAGAATGAACATTGTGTTTCTGGCATGGAAAGAGTAATATAATGAAATGCTGTATCAGTGGAGAATTTGTAATGTTGCATTAGACTTCTAAACTTGCTCAATATCAAGAATATTTTATTCAGAAACTCTAATCACTTTGGCTCAAATCTGTTCCACTGAACACACTACTGAAATGATCTGCTGGTTTCAGAAGAGGAATGAGGTTAATGCTGAGTATTTTTGAAAAATCCAGCTTAGGTATTTGCAGAAACCTGAACACAGTCAAACGGAGTGGAAAGCTAGCACAGCTAATGTAAGTAACCTGATTAACTTGTCAGCAGGGAGGTATAAAAGGGAAGGCAAAAAACACTGCTGTGAAAATGGACCAAGTTTTGTGCTGAGAAAATAAAGAAAAAGTTGTTAAAGAAAAAGTGCAAGTATAAGCTAACCTCATATTAGTGATGGAAATCCAAAGATAATTGCTTTTATTTCCTGAATTTACAATGATTATCCTTTTGATCTCCCTGCTCCCTGCTCTACAATACAGATCTGGGCAACTTCTGTTACACATATCTTCAGGATTTGCATAGGCCCTGGTAAAATAATGTACTGAAATCTATAGAGGATTCAAGGGTGCAACATAGGGAACACTGGTTAATTTGCTATTTGGTGCCTCAAAGGAGGAGACTACCAAGGAAGCCCTTTGAATATTTTACAGGCTTGGGGGTTTTTTTCCTTCATTTTTGGGCATTTTTCTACCTCTTTAACAGGGTTACAAACAAATCCAGTTCAACTAAGACATCCATTTGGAATACCAAGTACATCAATAAACAATGTAGGAAAATTTCAGATCTTCTTTCGTAGGGTTTCTTTAGAAAACTACATAATGAATGTCATTTTTCTCACCTAAAACTGCATTTTCCTGCTAAGAAAAATATTTTTTAGAAGAAAAATATGTGTCCTTTTAAGAAACCTAGATTTTGGGTGATAAAATCTGCAAGTTTTTCAGATCAGTGGTTTAAGGAATCACTTCTCAATTTCTTGACTATTTTTTAGGGCCAGTGACAGCTCTGACAGGAAAAAGATCAGTATCATATCCCATTCCTGGAGAGTTTTGGGAGCATATTCTGCACTGCAAACAATATTGGTCAGAATTACACAATCAAAATGTATTAGAACTCTATTTCACACACACACAAAAACATTTGGTGGCACAAAAGTGTGGTTTTTTCACTTTAAGGTTTAAAATAAATTAGCTAGAACAACTGAAGTCCCAAACTCTTGAATTTCTGACAAACTCTGTACTTTAAAATGGAAAACAATCTTTACCAAGAGAGCAGGGTTCATCCTGTTTGCTGGATTTTGTTTTGCTAGATTTCATTTTACATGTTAATTTAAAGCTTTGACAATTACATTGAGCATTAAGCAGCACTGCAATAATTAAATCACTAAAAAAGAAAAAGCACAGCAGAGTTATTATTTATCATATTCTTCTTTTCTGCTTTGTAATCTGAAATGCAATGTCCATGTTAAGTTCTCTCAGTAATTTGTCCAAGTATATATATTAAGCTAATTTATTTGTAGCCAAGGATTTAGTATAATTTGAAATAGAATCTGTATTTCAAAATGCTGCAATAAAAAGCGCAAGCTAAAACATTCATGTAAATTTTCTCTTTTTTTCTTTTTTTTCCCCCACTACATGACCTCAAGTTTTGAGAACTACAAAATAGCGTAAAACTTTATGACAGCATGTAAGATCATAGAAAGTTTTGTAACTTCCAGGATGATTATAAATAATTTTATGCACCAAGTTTTAATTATCTCCTTCCATATAAACAGAAATTGCTGACACAGAGGCATGCTCTTCACATATGAGTTTTCAGTTGGTTCTCATGGGAATGCTGTCAGAAATGCAGAAGGATAGAGAATGCAACAAAAGTTTTTACAGAAGTACTGCCTGTACTGAAATCTCACTTTTCAGAATAAAAACTAGTTTAGTTTTGGGTTTTTTAAAACAGAGTTCAGTAATTTCTGGATATTGTAGATTTTTTTCTTGGACAATTTTGTTCATGGACATTCAGCTCTCTCCCTTCTCTAAAGTTTCTAAATGGAGAAAACTTTGTCTTTCAGATTACTCTGTGCTTTGCTGTTGAATGTGCCCTCTTTTTTGGTTCAGCCTGTTGGGTCTGGCTGAGATGGAGTTCATTTTCCCCCCCGAGCGTTATGATGTGTGTTGGTAGCTGGAAAGATGTTGGTAACACCCCAGTGTGTCGGATACTGCTGAGCAGTGCTGGCCCCCCAACACTCATCTCACACACACCAGCAGGCTGGGAATGGGCAAAATCTTGGGAGGGGACACAGCCAGAACATCTGACCTAAAACTGACCAAAGGGATATTCCATACCATATGGCATGTGCTCAGAAGTAAAAGCTAAGTGGAAGAAAGAGGATATTCATTTTTTAGGATGTCTGTCTTCCAGAGCTACCATTATGTGTGCTGAAAACCAGCTTCCCAGAAAGTGGCTGGGCATTGCCTGCTGATCGGAAGTAGGGAATAAAATCATTTGGTTTTCTTTCCTTTCATGCATGTAACCATTGCTTTTTTTTTATCAAACTGCTTTTATCTTGACCTATGTGTGTTTTTCTTCCCCTTATTTCCTGCTCCTGCTTTCTGTAAAGAAGGAGTGGTAGAGTGGTTTGGTAGGCACCTGGTATCGAGCCAAGGTCTATCCACCAAATTCAAGAACTTTGTAGGTATGATAATATATTTTGGTATACTAACATCTACTTATTTAATGCATTTTTAAATCTTTGAATTAAATAAAAACCAAAATCAACCAAAACCCTAAGATTTTCTAGAATACTATTTATTAGATTCTTTTGAACTTAACAAAAAATTAAAATCTGCTTCAAAAAGGTCTAAAGAACTGCACTTTCCAAATGTAACACCATCAAACTGTAATTCATCTCATTTTCTTATTAAATATTAAATCTTTAAACATACAATAACTTGCTGATTAAATTTTGATTTAAAAGAGATTTCTTGTTGGTTATCTTCGTCTCTGAACAAATTGTTCTTAGCTTTCTAAGCTTTCAATGCTTTCTCATTGTTTAATCCAAGTAACTAATATAAATATAAATAATAATACAAAGAGATGTTTTTTAAATTAAGCTTAGCTTTAAAAATTAGTTAAGGCAAAATTATAGCCTTACATTCTCTTAGTTAAAAACCTTTGAGGGATTGCATAACCATACTTGTATACTTTTCACATAAATGTACTTTTACTTTATCCCTGGATGAGAAAACACAGAAGTGTTCCAGATTATATTTATTTCAGCCTGACCACTTGAATAAAACAAGCAAGAAAAAACAAATATCTGTCACTTTCAAAATCCCAAGGTAATAATCATCTTAACATTCTGTACAGATGAAAATAGCTCTGTCAAGACCTCATGCTGTATGAATAAAGAGATGTGAAATTACATCAGAAATAACTTCTAACATGAATAATCTGTTCTTGGAATTTCAAAGTCAGTGGTACATGTTTGTCGGAGTTGAACACATTAATATAGAGGTAACTGGTTAGGGCCATGCAAAAGATTTGTGATTTAACAGTCATTTAAACCTGAATATATTTGTACTCCAGAAAGTGATAGTGTGTCTGAGCTGTGAGACAATTCACCTTTTCATAGTACATGAGGAATGGAGCCAAAAGCTGAGAAATTTAAAGCTTTTCTTATGACTAAAGATATAGTACTGTTTGGTTTTAGTCCTCATGACATGAAATCATGTCTCAAACAAATTTATCTTCAGCAGTCAATAGATCTCTATGCATATGTAAAAGGTCTCTTGCGCTTGCTTAAATACGAGGAAACCAAAATATACTTGACTAATTTTCATAACTATTTTCTCAGTCTCTATTTCTACATTCCCAAAAAGAAAGATCCACTTTAACAATCAAAACTAATACTGGTAAAAAAAGATAAATCTTTAAAAATTTTAATTGTAACTACATATTGTTTCAAATGATTTCTTAAATCTCTGACTAGATGTTCAACTAAGAACTCACATATGGATTAAGCCATGGATTAGCCCTCTAAATCTATTGAGCATATTTCTATTTGTATTAGAACAGCTGGGTGAATAACAGGAAAAAAAACAATTAAGGTTTTCCCGATTCAGCAGAGTTCTCCATTTTCAAAAGATTTTCCTCTCTCCTAAAGTGAACTTAGAAAAAAAAGAAGAATAAAACTAAAATATGGAGGAACAATGTAGCTGCTTTCATGTAGCTCATTGTCCCTTAATAAAATAAAATTAAATGGAAACAAAAGACATTTGAGTTTAAACTTTAGTCTTTCAAGTTCTAGTCTTCCATTTTCCTAGTCTTT
Source organism: Passerina amoena (assembly GCA_013401095.1). Taxonomy (NCBI): domain Eukaryota; kingdom Metazoa; phylum Chordata; class Aves; order Passeriformes; family Cardinalidae; genus Passerina; species Passerina amoena. The sequence continues at coordinate 631,011 of WBNP01001217.1, forward strand.
TTGTCCTAAATTTTCCTTAATCACTGATGACAGGAGAACAATCGTCTTTGCTCACATTTCTTGTTTAAAATAGCCATTGGCTAAATTCTCATGTCCCATAGCAAATTAGACTTCTTGGTGCCTTAACATCTGTCTAAAGAAATATTTACCTTCCTTTTGTATGAGTTACAAAAGTAATGTCAAAGATTATCCTGGTTCTCAGTGAACCAGTGGATTGTGTCATAGACACAAGGACAGCTAGCCATGAACCACACTTCTGTATGAGAGCAGAAGACTTTGGCACTCTCTGGAAGGAAGATAGCTGAAACATGATTTATTGTTGAAACAAAGGCCAATATGAAACTTCTGCTAATAGCAGGAAAATTCTGCACAAGCAACAGAAGATCCTCAGTACATTTACAGGTATTTAATCTATTTTTTTCCAACTAATGCATGTAGCAGACTCTGCCAAAATGCATGGTTTATGCAAAGTCATACTGCTTAAAGGGCAATCCAAAAGTAATCTGTTGCAATCTCTTTCTCCAATATTATCGCAGCTCTACCAAGATAAATGCAAGTAGGAAGCAAACACTCTATTATTTATACTCTACTATATTCACTTGCCTGAGATGCACTTGCCTTACACAGAGGGAAAAAAAGAAAAGTCAAAATTTGCACCGGTAAAAGCAGACTTATTTGGAAGGTGACTTACTACAGTGCTAAATTAACTTTGTGCTTATAACCAACACAACCAGACCTCCTTGCTTTTTATAAAGCTGGAGGAATGCAGTAAAGTTTGTATATCACTAAAAATTCAGAAATGCCCACTGGCATAAAATAAAAACACACTTGCATCCCACAGGTAAAATCCACAAAAGCTAGAATTTTCAATTAAATTTGAATATGTAAACTCTTCCTGTTAGTATAAGTTATCTTCTGGAATAAGGGGAGGGGTTTAAAAATCTTTCTGAATGCACAAGACAGACTCAGTCAGTAAAAAGAACAAATGCCATGAGACAAGTTTTTTTTTCATTAAGTGATGGACTGATACACATAAGACACACTATAAAAATTGTCTTACAATATCTGTATATTAAGAAAAATGCTCAACTTCGATCCTTATTTGGTAGTGAAATATTTTCTACATAGTAGTAATTTATTTAAAGAACCTGGGATGAAAATAAAATAAATCTTGCCCATAAAACCTTCTTCTAGAAAGAGTATTATGCATACATGACTCACCTCTGGTGTTTCTGAAGACATAATTTGGATAGTTATTCATAGTCTTGTTTGTTAAAATAAAAAAAATAAGTAAAGACACACAAGTCATTCTGCTGCAACAGCAGAATGAGCAAAACTTAGTTTTCCTGTAGGTTTGTGTTGTGTTCCTGTCTTCTTCCAAGCATTTTCTATCCAGTTCATTCCTAGATACACTTCACAAGTTTTTACTTGTCTTGTCTTGTTCCATACATATTCAAGTATGCAAGTATGAAGTATATGCTTTAGCTATGAACTTAGGAACTAGACATCCTATCTGTCTTCTAACCAGGTATCAACTTCTTAATACTTCAAGGAAAAGAAAATTTAACTCCATTCTCTTTGGCAAACACGGTCAATTGCAACAGATTCTAGTTTTTGAGGATACAAGTATGGTGTAGGGGAAGAAGAGAAGATCATGGTATTTGTCTCTTTCATTTTGTTGTAAAATCCCATACGTTTAAAAGAAAATTATGCTGAAATGCACCAAATCTCCACATATTCCAAAAGTATAGATGATGAACAAGAAAAAAACCCAAATTTGCTGTCTTTAAATTACTGAGCAATCATAAAGGCTGCTCTAAATTTTGTTGTTTTTTTTTTTTCCCAGTTATGTCCTGATGATGTCTGCATGCTCATTGCCAAAAGTTCACTGGAAATGCTACCTTGTATACTGCTCATTACATATGTCTCCCTTGTGACAAACTCTTTAATGTCATTTGGGACTCAGAACAGGTTTTATAACAGACTGATTATGGGTATAGCAGAATCAAGATTTGAAAAGTATGTAAATGAATTGAGGTGTCTTTAACTTATGGAAAGGAATCATAACTATTAAGTTGATACATTTGCTAGAAAATGAGTATGCAAATAACTCTAGTTTCACAATTTCCAGCTTAATGGAGCTATTGAGCTAACAAAAGGCAATTTTTCAGTGTTTGTAAAAACATATTCTCAGTTACAAACATTTTCTTGAGGCATTATGATAAAGTATTCAGATAATTCATAATTTATGGTAGAAGGGTTTGAAAGCTGACTACCCACCTGAACATACAAACCTTACTGCTAAACTGCTTACTTTTCCTGACAACCAGAGGGCTTTATTAATTTCCTCTAATCTGTTTTGAATATATTTATCAGGTTTTCCAAAAGAACATTGATTTAAATTGTTCTTCCTCTTACTGATGACTAGAGCCAACAGTCTTTTTTCAAGGAAATTTCCCTGGGAGATGACTGAGAATACATGGAAATGTCTTACATGTGAACAGAGACAGAACTTCAAGGGCTTCTTATTTTTTGTCTCAAAAAGCCACATGCAAAGGATCGATAACTGATGCAGACAAGTGGAATGGGCTGTGTTCACTGCACTTGCCACTCTCTCATGGTGTGGCCTGGCTTCTGAGTGGGCAGAATTAGCTGTGTAGAATCCATTTGGGAAGCCTGGATCCATCAGAATTTAATTCAGACACAGAGGCCAAGTGAATGATACATAAATCCCTAGCTTTAAAGAGTTGCTTTTCTCCTTTCTATATACACAGATCAGTTTACAGCACTAGTGACAATGGTATTTGTCTGTCTGTGTCTCTATTACACACACTAATAGGAGTGCCACTCTTGAATTACATCATATCCATTAACTTTGATGAATAAAATCATACGACTAAATATAGTTGTCATAGGACATGTACTGGACAGAATGCAGACAGGATAGAAATAAAAATCTGTTTACAGGTACACAAACTGTCCGTAACCTTAACAGGAGAAAAAAAAAAATCAATTTCGCTGCTGAAAGTATAATCTAAAAATGAAACCATAAATGGCAATACAAATGACCATCCTCTGCTCTTAATTAATTATTAGAAAAGAGTTCCTTATTTTAATTTCTTTTCTCATTCATTCCATTCTATTCTCTGTCCCACTGGGACCTTCAAGCTGTAACAGTTTTTCTGTTGCAGGACAGAATAACATCAGGCCAAACAGTGAAGAGTGTGAGAGATCATTTTCACTTAGTAAAACCTACTAACAATTTAAGATCTAGATATAATAGCTTTCCTTTCCTATTAAACACTTAGAGCCTCTTTAACATTAGTCTGTCTTTACTGAGAGGAGGAAAGAGATACTGGCTTTTAGTGTGCTCCCATTATGAGCACAGGGAATGTAGATTTTTCTTGCCAAGGTGCTGCTGGGGATTCAGAATTTGTCATAATGCAGCAATATCCATCATGAGTCCATAAACCACTAAAACTCAGAAATTCAAAAAGCATTTTAAAAAAAATTCATCCTGCTTTTGCATGCAGCAATTTGTTGGCACAAGTTTTGTAAATCCAGGTAACCAAAATTAAAATCTGAATGCCATCAGTGCAATATTTCACTCACTTACTAGAGCATTTAATAAGTACAGCAATAAATTTCAATAACACACACACAACATTCATTAGGGATTTTATGGAGTTTTCTTTCTCTATTCAGAGCACTTTCATTTTTGCACACACAAGAAAAAATTCTAAACAAAATAGTTTCATAAAAACAATCAATCTTAACAGCAAAAGTTTGAATCTGAAAGAAAGGATGGCTCCTCATTTATCAATGAAACAGAATTTTGTAATTCAGAGACAAGATATGGCCATCATACTTAGCAGGGTGTTCATTAATTTAGATTATTGCATCTTTTATAAAAAGATATATAAATGCTTACAAAACAAAAGTGCAAAAGCATAATTTTCTAACATATAGCTGCTATATATCTCTGATGACATTTAATTTGAGTAAGAGTTAGTTTAGCATTTTGAATGGAGTGGAACAGATTACTTGAATTGTTCCCTTGTAGAAATGAACAGCAGATGAAATAATATTCTCTGCTCAATTTTTTTAAGACTTGTAAAACTTGGGGCAGCTGTATAATATAGAGATTATAAAAGATTTGAGCCTGAAAAACAGATAAAATATAATAGAAAGAAAAAAAGGGTTGAGAAAGTGAGATGCTAAATATAATATTTGGGGAAGAAAACAAAAGGAGAAGATAGGAGAGAAAAAGAAGAGCTTCAAAAGTACTGTTAGATCCACAACCTGAGAATATATAGCAATGGCCAGTTCGAGGGCTTTCAGCGTTCTTGTAACCTTGCCTGCTCCCTAGGGCTTTGTTGTTTTCTATAATCTTGCCTTTTCCTATCCGTCACACACATCCTTTTCTTGCTTATGTTTTGGCTAAGGTTTTCCTTCTTTCCCCTCAGTACTTCATGTAACTTATTCTGTCCCAAGTACAAAGAAATAAGCAGCTATTCAGTGGCACCTGAATAGCCCCTCTACTGCCTAATTTACATACCCTTACGGGAACAAATAAGCAAATAAATGCTCAGATGAGAGTAACCCTTTTTAGGATCATAAGAGAAATGAGCAAACAATAGAGAACTGTTTCTGAAATACCAGAGATTTTTGCAAAACCTAATGTCTTTTCACCAATTACCTTTTCCTTTACCTGTTATAGAAAACTGACTAAATGCTGGAACTGGAGTTGAGATGTTCAAAATTCAACCTCACTTGTAAATGTTGAACTTTGAATTTCTCTTCCTGGTCTTTTTAAACTTGCCAGTTCTTTGAGGTTCATTTAATGTAATTACCATATGTTAGACTACTCCTCCAAATCCCTGATGGTGTATTATCTCTAGAATTTAGCTACAAATCTTATTTATATTCATATTAATACTTACTTTGTATTGTATTTTGTATGTTTTATAAATGCTAGGTATTTAAAAATAAATGCAGAAAGCCCTTGAGGGCTTCAGGAGGTGAGACACATACATAAACAACAGAATTAATCCAGTCAGTTCAGCAGCACCAGCATTACCAAAGCACTGACTGTTTTTACCTAAAACCAATTCAAAGTGCATCTACATTTCTCTCAAAGTGAGAAATAAAATTTTGTCTGACATTAAGGTCTCTGTAGAAGAAATTTACATTGAAACACCTGAATATAACTCTTTAACGTGAAACTTTGTCTACAGTCTTGGTCATTTAACATAATGTAAGGGAGTTTTTAAAAACTATTTACTTACTATTAAGCATTACAATGCATAACATTCAGAAAACAAATTTAGTTAACACTCAAATTGGACTCATGCTCAGAGACTGTAGGATAGAACCCACACACTCCAGTTCCACAAAACTCAACAACAGATTAAGATTATCTGTCACGACTGGAGCAAACTGAGAAATTATTTGTGAAATCCAATGCTAGAATGAAAAACTGGGGTACACAAAAATAAGGTAGCATTTTTTTTATGGATTATAAATCTCCAAAGGTAAAAAAAATCTCTTTAAAAAATCTTCCTACACACTGACACAGGGTAAAGTTTGAATTAATTGTGAGCTACTTATAATTTATATTTACAATGGCAGTCTCCTCTTTTCCATCCTGCTCATAAAAACCTCAAAACAGGACAATGAAGAAACAGAAATGAGATTTCTTACAGATTGTTTTTCACTGTATGATGTAATAATTAAATATAAAATATTTGTAAATATTAGTGGCCTTTTCAGAAAAATAATAAAAAAGACATATATACTTGTGTATTCATAGAAATGCATGCAGATCTATACATCTATATGCAGAATATGCCAGCTGACTCATCTATCCTTCTAATCTTCTGATAAGATTAGGTGTAATTCTTCAGATAAACCCAAAAGAAAACGTATTTTTACACACAGGCAAAGTCAGAACAAATTTAAATAGTTTTCTCTCAATGAAAATTGTTCAGTTTACATTTCAAAATAATATTGATGGTTTCTCTTTCCTGACAGGACCTGAGGGAATGGCCTAAAGTTGTGTCAGGGGAGGTTGAGGTTAGAAGATGGTGATCAAAAGATAAACTTTGCTTCCTTAGCTCAAAAATACACATTACTTCTCATGCTCTTGCATATGCTAATAACTAAAGTTACTCTAACTTTACTGAATTATGAAATTTAGAAATGCAAGGAAAGTAAATAGAAATGATGAAAACTTCAGTTTTGAGGTGCTGGTGGGGAGGCAATTTTGACTTCTCTTCATCTTTTTATGAATGTCCTATATAGAGAATGAATGTTCTTACTCTTCATCTTTTTATGAATGTCCTATATAGAGGAGACAACACAATTTTGGAAGAAAAAATTTAGGACTCTGGAACAGTTATTTACTTTTTGAACATATAGGATGAAATACTAATTATTGACTTGAGCTTGTTAAAGGAAACGTAGCTATAGAAAGCAGTACAAAGAGATTACTGAGACTTAACATTCTCTACTTTTCCCATCCAGGCTGATTAATAGCATGGACACTCCCAAAAAATCATATATTGGTCTATACTATAAAAAGAGAAAAAAAAAAAGATGTAATCTTCCAGGCTACTGGGACATATCTAGAATAATGGACATATGTGGATTCCAGAAGCAATTGAAAGAGATAAAATGGAAGTTGAGTAGGTAATTGTTCCAAAGATGGGAACCCAGCCTTGAAAAAAAAGGCTTTTCTTGCCTTTGTCTGCAATTAGCGAGGACTTTTTATTTTCTTCATGAATTCAATGGCCCAGTCACCCATAAATGGAAATATTTTTTGAACCATTGAACCTAAGGAAAATATGATGAGTCGATTATGTTACATCACAGTTGCACTGATTGCCACTTTAAGTCTATAGAGCCTTTTTAATTTTATGGTATTAATTACCACTATGTTCAATTAAATCTGGTGGAAGAATATTAAATAGGAATATTTAATGGCACCATGAAAGAGCAAGTGGAAGGAATATTTGTTACCAAAACACAGAAAAAAGTAAACAAAATGTAGATGTACTTCAGGAGAGTTTGGGGAAATATAGGACCCACAGTACTCACAAATCTAAAGTTCCTTTTTTCAACTTCTAATTTCTCTTTTAAAGAAAAGAATTGTGCTCACAGATTGTAAGATTTACAGCTACTATTTTTTGCTACTACTGTTTTGTATCCTTTCACTATATGTCATTTGAAGATTATGTTCTTGTTCTTTTCCTCATAAAAAGAAGCAATACAGAAGATATAGGGATGAAAAATGCTTTATAAATCATGTGTGAGATCATCATTACTCTAGAGAACTTGCTTACATTAATATCACACTTTAATAGTGATGTTGAATATTCTCTTTCTGTTCTCGCCCTCTGCAACCTCTTCAGAATTCCCTGGGATGAGGCAGTAGAAAGGGGCAAGCTTCTTTCTTTTATTACTTTTTTTTATCAGCAGTTCGTCATCCTTACACAAAGTCATTATTTATTTTATTTGGATTTGCACTATAATGGGAAAATATTTTTGGTTTAAAATGTATAAATACACACATTTTAATAATTTTTGAATTAATTCCAAGGCAAAAAAGTCAAAAGAGTCTTAGATCTTCAGAAGAAACTTCTCCTTAAAGAAAACAAGTGCAATTTTTCAAAATATTTCTAGTTACCCCATTAAACTAGCCTAAAATTAGCGTAGTTACACCTAATATTTTTTGCCTATTGTCACCAAAATTAGTCATCTGCCACATGATTGCACAGCTTTCTGGCTGCTCCTATGTACTGTGCTATTCAGATGGCTGATGGCATTTTAATTCATCAGAGGTGATCTGAGCAGAAACTTCATAAAAACCCAAATACACCAATGATACTCACTGATGATTTGTTTGCACTGACACTTCTCCCTTAGTATAGAGGTGAAAAAACATGTCTTGAGAATAAATGGCAGCTGGTGACATCTCAAAACAAAAAGATCTTTTGGTGACTGCAACGAAACATAAACATTTATGGGCATGGGCCAAACAGACTATATAATAACTCAATTACCAGATTTTTATGCAGAGAAGAGCATTTTTTTCTGTTTTAATTTAATAATACAAATCACCACTGCAAAACATTGCAGGAATTTGTGGCATTTAATAAGGCAACAAAGAGAGTGTAATTTAATATGCACCCTTATAATTTGAAGTGACCTCTAAAGAAAGAATCAGCAGGATGGGAAGACTGTATATGTGCTGCGTATGTACTGGCTCTGATTTAATATACATAATATTATTATATATATGTGGCAAGAGGAGAAATATTCCCAAATATACTGTGAGTGTCTACCTTCAAAATTAAGTACTAAATTTCACCTGTGATAGTGTGGCCAATAAAAGTCTGAACTCTTTTGAGGGAAAGCAGTGTATAATTCTATAAATTTTTACGTTGGTAATAGTTCTGTCTTAAAGAATTCTCTTTTGCTGCCTCCAGATATTTATTTCTAGGTTATCTTTAAATGTGAGCCAACACAAGAGTTTGCAACTCCATGATATTGGAAAGCAAGAAGAAAGACCTGTTTGGATGAAAAAGAAACACTCCCATCATTACTCAAACACAAGCAGGAGATACATAGAAGTGACAGGCAACTTGGAATGACTATAGAGATGTTTCCAATGTAGAAATAAGACAACAAAACAAAGACTCATTTAGAATTAAATCTGGCCAAGGCTGTCAAGGACAGCCAGAAGGGTTTCTTCAAATACACCAGTATCAAAAGGAAAACTAAGGATAATTAATAAATGGAGCAGGGATCTGGTATCAGAGAGAGGATGCAGAGAAGGCAGAGTTACTGAATACCTTCTTCATTTTTTTCAATGGTAAGATCACTCCCCAGGAATCTGTGACCCAAGAGCCCAGGATACAGGAATGAGGAAGAGGGGAGCAGTGCTTTGGGCTGCAGTTTGTGTCCAGTCCAGCTATTCACCAGTGACTACCCTGAACACTTTGTGCAAGGCATCACTGACATCAACATTCTCTTTGGAGACAGTGTTTTATTTGTTTCTCTCCAGTGTCATGCATTTGTCCTCTCCTAAAATTTAGTGCCAGCATAATCCTACGAAGGCAGAAGATTGAATTTTGAAGTTAGATACTGACAAAGTATAGTTTTTTAAATTATGAGTTTTACAGAAGAATATGCATACATCCTTTCTACACTATTTTCTACTTAGACTCTTCCATTTCCTTATGTTTTTTCTTTTGCAAAACAATGACAACATCTGTTCCTCTAGCTTCTTTTATTAAGTGAATGGTTTTCAGGGGTATTTTTGGTACTCAGACACTATATACTAAATTTAAAAAGGAACTAATAATTTTGGTTTCACTTGATCTCTGCATTTTTTCCCAGCAATAAAACTAGTTGATATTCTTTATCTGCTTCACAAAAAATGGATTGTGCAGTATATAATTTTAGTCCAGTGAAGCAGAAATCACAAATCTCTTATGTACTTATTTTAATAGTCCAACGTTTCTAATCCTGTGTTGGCAGAGCAAAAATGAAGTTGCAAGGGGGAGGAATTCTGTACAAAATATACAAATGTGGTCCTTTCCTGGTAGAACACATGCATGAGAAAATTATGTGATTTCCTTCTATCTTATAGCCATTGAATCATCAAGAATATGTATTTAGGAAAATCTAGGAAGAATATGTCACATATATGTGCATAATAAAATTAATAAACCATTCAAATGGAAAATTCTTAAGACAAGATATTGCTGCTATGTAATTTATACCACTATAAAACATATGTAATTAATTAGTTTTGCAAATATTGAAAATACAGCTTCTGTGCCTTGCAAATTTCTGCCTTACCACAGGCTCAAAAAGCTCCCTTTCTTTTGAGTTCTGTGGTGACAGAGTTGGGGGGAGAGAAATATTTATGAAAAAAAAACATCTGCTTCACTAGAATGAATAATAATATTATAATCTGAATACCTTTTCTGCCACAAATTTTCAATGAAATTTTATTAGAAATTATATCAGATTCTACATAATCTGTGTTTTAGCAGACTGAATTATTACCATGGTCTGGGTTTACAATACTTAACCTTCCCAAGTAACAACAAATAGGATTTTAAACAATACCATATGACATTCTAGAGAATACAAGTGAAAACCTGGCTCTTGCAGGAATTAGTTCAACATCTATTCATTCTAATGACAGAAAAAGAAAATATTTTCTTCACATAGATATGTTTCTTTCCCTTTCACAAAACACCGAAAAAGAAAGTAAAACAGAGATGAAGAAGCAGTGATCCGAAATCATAAGTGAATGGAGTTTTGTTTGATACAGGAAACCCTTTACTTCTCAAAGTGGCAGGGAGTATTTATTACAATGACCAAGAAATATATTTTGGACAAAAGATTTTCTCTTGGTTACATAACCAGTCACACATGTAAATTTGTTGGGTATAATCTCTTGGCTAGTCTCTAATTCTACCAATTTTTTTGTCGCCTTTGTTCAAAATCAATGAGCACTATGGATGTATTAAAAAAGTGGTATTTCAAAAAAGTTAGACTGTCTATACAGAAACATTGAATCTCTTCAGATGAATAATGTCAGCATATCATTGTTTTCAGGAGTGCTTGGGTGACTGAGGCATTTATTACCTGAAAATACACTGTTCATTTAAATCCCAACAGCTTGTACTGCAGGTACTCAGTGCCTTCTTTCATTTCAGGCCACTTACTACATGAATAGGCAAAATGGCTTAGTGTTCTTTAAAGCAGCTAAAAAACCTCTTTTACATTTTACATGAATAAATATAAACTTTATAGGGCCTAAGGGGGCAAAAAACCTGCCAATCACTGGATAAATGTTTAAAGCTCATCTCTTTGTTTTGCAGCTGTTGCCCTTTGCTGAAGGATATTTCCTGTGCTGCAGACTCTGAACAATAGAATTTCATTTCAAGAATGTAATTACAAACACATCTGCTGTTCTAGAACCTTTAGATTAAGCAAGTCCTCTGTAAACCAGACAGGAAGGTTTTTAAAACAGCATTTTCAGCATACTTAAGCTCTCTGCTTTCTACCAACCTACTACATTAAAAAAAAAAAACAAAAAAACCACCAGCAATTAAGTATCCAGATTACTGTTTTGATCCCGTAACATATGTGACCTAGCAACCAGTTTGATTCATTTTGCTGAGCTCTGGAAACGAACATGCAAGCTCTGTTTCAGATGGCTTATTATTCTGAACCTTCAAAGAAACAAGAAACCTTTGGCTAGATGGTAAGAGTAATAGGAATCACATCCTTCATCTTCATGGAATTTCAAATGAATGGCAGAAGAATAACATGTGTCTTGAATTTCAATCCAGGAAATCTCAAGTTTTGACAATCTCATCACAGGCAAGTGCAAGCTTTAGCTAAGACTGGAGTTTATTTCAGAGTTAGTCTCATCTTTTGTTCTGTCATGGGGTAGGATAGTACTCTATCAGTTAAACTACAATAATTAGTAAATAAAGAATGAGCAGGAAGAGCTTCCTAACATCTCAGCTGCTTTAAGTGCCATGCAGTTTATCCCTAACTTTGTGGACATAAGTCTGATCCATTTTAATGACACAAACTAGTTTCAAAGGCTTAACTGGTAGAACAAGAGGATGTATGATTGAGGCCTGGGCACTGTTCTGTACATAAGGTGCACTGCTGGACAAATTGTGAGGTAGAGAGAATCTAAGTGATCTGAGTCTTCCTAATTTAGCATCTTCAGTTTAATACATCATTTTAAATACTAGTGCATCTTTGATTTTTCTTTGTGCTGATGCTTTTCAAAAATCATGACAATGATAATAAAAATGAACAACTGTGGAAATCAAGTGTTACTTTCACTTCTTAGCCATTAATATGTTAATTCCAGTGACTCTTCAGGTACTCTACAGGTAAACAATTATAAGGATCCAGTTTAATATAAGAACATATTTTAAGAAATAAGAAACCAGAGATCAGAAACCAGTTTATTTCTGAGCACACTCAAGAGCTTAGTGGTTTCTCTTTTCAGCAATGAATTATTTAAAACAACCTAACTAAGACCTTATTATTTGTTCTGAATTCAACCCCTAAAAATCCACCATTATCAAAATTTGTCTGAGAAAGTAAGGGTCCTGATTAGTTATCCCACTTTAAAAAAGGATATCAATGAAACAAGAAAAACTGTCTTAGAAAATGAATGTGCTTTCTAGGCATAATTGAAAAAACAAAAAGCCTTTGGGCAGTGACAAATCCTTTGTTTTCACTGTGTAAGATGTCAGTTAATCCACAAGTAGTTAAACATTCTCATGTTGACTAACATTAACTATATAGTGCTTTAGTATTAGGGGTTTACTCACAGGTATTGTCAGAGAGCTTCTTAAACTCTGAAGTCCTCCAAATGTATGTGACTTAGGATTGATAGTGACAGAATTACTTTTCATAAAGTGATCTGTTAATAATGGCTCTCTATACTTTATTTATGATATTTGATTGGAATATAGCTTAAAAAATCTAAATAATTAAAAAATAGCATGCAAAGAGTTTAATTTTTTCCTATTATTAAAAAAAATCAGTCTTAATGTAATATCTTATCAAGAATTGTTAATTTTTTTTAAAGTCAAACTATTTGACCATGAATGCATAAACTTTTTTCTATACTATTTTAACTAGCAATTCGGCTCCTACTGATATTTCTCCGAGTCAAGATAGTGAGTTAGTGTATTGGTTGCTACCCAAAATTTATAAATAAAACAATGGTATTTTGAAATAATTTGGTGAGGGATTTTTGCAAAGAAAATCCAGAGAAGTCTGCAGTCCATTCACTATTAACATTACTTCAGAGTAGAAAGGAATATCCAGCCAATAGATGAAAATATGTATTAGTTGCAATATGGTAACTATGGCTATGTGTATTTATTGTAGATGTTGACATTCAGATATTTCACATACTGCTTATAATTTTTTCCACCATCTTTTCTTGCTTTTCTCCTGATAGTATGAAAGTAGAATGTTAACAGTAAGACTATTTGGCATTTCTAATATCTGTCTTTAACAAAGACTCACTCTTTTTTTCAGCAAATAGAGTTCCATGGTCAAATTTGATTCTTGATTTATAGGTCCTAAAGATGAAGGAAGATTTTGTACTGCTCTGCTAAATAAATGGTCCTGGTGTAAGTGTGAGTATCTCCATGGTAAGATTTGGTCTCTCCAAGTGCTCAAATGAGGGAATGTGAGTCACCAGAGGACAATAATTCATGACTACAAATTACAATAACTCCTATTATGAAGATATCTGGCAATCCTGCAGATCAGGGTCTGAGAGAAACATTGCAAAGGTTGAGCAAAAGTTGGCTGAGTATCTACTCATTCCCCAAAACATCCCCATGAGCAACGTTACCTACGTTCATACCTCTTTAGACCACATAAGCTTTAGGTAAAGAAAGAAGCACTTTTTCTTTCAAATCATACACACAGACTCCAAAATCTAAAAAAACCACCAAACTTAATATTTCCCTATTAACCACGGAAAATTAGAAAAGAAAATTAAAAAGAGCAGTATTAAATAACTTCTTAATAATTCAAATAATATTTTTGCCATTTGCTCAGACTTTAAGGAGCATTTCTATAGAGTCAGTGAAAATAGATATTTTCCACCAAGTGCAAACTTTACAATATTAAATTGCTAGATAAGGCATTAATCCACAACTTTACTCACACTTCACCAACAGATGTGAGCTGATGTTCTAAGAATCCATCCCTGGAGATCAGACAATAAACAGGTCTCATAGTCCTTTCAGACAACTTAATATTTTCCTCCTGTTGCTGTATATTTTATCAGTGTTTATTATTGTTGCATTGGAGTGAAATTAAGGGTCCAGCTCTGCTTTAGAAAATGCATTAGGTCAAAAAAACCATATTTGCATTTTGTAGTCACCATTGTGTGATGCTGTGAACATCAATGGAAAAAATAAATAAACAAATGGAAAAATGGAAAAAAAAAAGGGCATTTTTTTAAATTTACTATCTGAACAGTAGATTTGAAGGATACAAATCTTCTGATTTGAGCATTTAGCAATGCATCAAAGAAAAAATCAAAAATTACATGCACTTTTAGCACAGCTGAGACAGTTGAGGAACATCAGCCACAATCCAATTAATAGGTAGCAGTAACTTTTGTCTCCTCATCCTTTATTTCATAATGAAATTTAGCAAAGAGAATGCAAGAATTGTTATGAATGTTTGCACCAACAATGCAAACTGACAATATATGATCAGTTTTTACTGTGTGTAGAGACTCTTCCTTTTTGATTTAACACAATGCTATGAGGTAGCTCAGAGATGCAATCAAAATGCAAGAAATACCACAAGATCTAGTAGTAATGTAATGTGTAGACTGGAAGTGATCACTAGTCAAAATACTTCTTCCCTTCTTTGGGCTGATTTCCATCTAGAAAAGTGTATTTCTAAAGAATTTCTTAAAAAACAATGACCTGCTTGATTCTACTGCTCCTAGACCAACTAAATTTCCCTAGGAGGCTCAGAAGAAAGCCTTCCAGAACCTGCTACCCCAGGCTGTGTGAATCAATCTGCCTCAAGTCACTCTAATTGAAGACATGTCTCAGAACTTTCTTCTTAGTCCAGTTTCCTGGGAAGTAAAGATTATAAGGAAATCCAAACTCTTTGCATAAAAGTTTAAAATAAAAGTATAATAATAAAAAGCAAGAGCTTTTAACTATTTCACCCACTGAGCATCATTTCCCCTCAGAGACTTTTTTGTGAGACTAAGCTTCCAATCCTCCCCTTAAACTTCAAAGAGCTTTTCTCTTCCTTAGCTATAAATAGATCACTGCAGACACCTAGAGAGATAGAAAACCATCCACCTGTAAAGATTTACAGCAAAGTCTGAAACTCACCTTTTTGAAGGCCCCCTTTCCTCATTCTACCAAAGGACCAGGTCTTTCTCCTCATGATAAGGCAGATTACTGTACTGCACTTCTGTTTCTAGTAGGTTTTCAGTCAGCTGCAGCCTTACCCAAGTCACAAATCTGCCCTCCACAAGCCCTGCAAGCCTCCTTTCTTGTTTATCAGTGCTTTATTGTGAGCAGGTGTGGTAACCTGCTTGCTCTTGGTAATAACTCCACTTTACCATATAAGTGAATCCCATACTTTCTTATTCTGATATAGTGCCAGGCTTCTATGTATTTATTCTTGAGGGTAATAGTACTTCTTATTGAGCAATAAAAATATGCTGGCTTGTTTGCTGCTCACAGTCAGTTATCCATCTATCTTGATCACTTGGTGTCTTTGCTTCCATCTTTTTCACAGAGTTGTCAATTTTCTTCCTGTTCAGCAAATTTCTATATTAAACTTACCTAGGGGGATGTGATTGCAGTTCCTCACTGTCAAAACTGTGTGGGTAACTGGTGTGGGATTTTTTTTTCCTTTCATTTTTCATGGCAGCTTTATGTATGTGCATATAAGCACTAAATGTTTTCTGTATCATGAGCTAAAAAAACATCCTGACTTTGGAAAATGGCCTCATATGGAGCAGATAGCTACTTATTTACATCATTGCAGGATAGCAGCTGTTTGGTTTGTTCTTTGGCATAGGAAGCCTGAAAATAGAATTTATTAGTGCTAAGACTGTATGCATCTTTTCAGAATATATCTCATTATAACTCTACTCTGGTAAGCAGCTTACACCCAAATTTACCATCAATTGAAATACAAACCTATTCTGATAATGTTACTCAATGTTGTATAAACCTAAATTTAGACACTCATAGTAATTATGACTGCGATAGATGTTTATAACTTGCAAAAATACTAAATTATGTTACTTTTTCTAAATTTTTCTATCTATGAACTGTTAGTCAGCTCATGCATAATTTTTCTTGGATTTCAGAAAAGCCAGTCCTAGAAATCTTAACTTAATATAGAAAACTAAATATTGAATATAATCTTATAGTTCCTGTGAGGGCATCTTTTAAATATCTCAGGACAGGTTATAAACATTCATTTTTCAATGTAAGTGATGGAAGATGCAGCAAACAGAGATACATATAGATAAATATTATGTATGTACATATATACATAACAGGCATGCCCTTCTTATGCATGCATGCGACCTAGAAAAGGTCCCACATATCTTGTCATATTTGGATGCCCTGTTGAGAGAAATACTTCTTTGAGTCCAGTGCCTAGTTTTCATACCAGAGAATTTAAAATCACTTGAATTTCAGGTTTTTTATCAAAGGAAGTAAAAAACTAGCCATCCTTCAGAATGACAGAACTATGACAGAACTGTTCTTGCTTGTTGTAATTTCAAAGTGAAATTGCTGTTCTTTCTACTTCAGCAATGGGAGAATGTAGAGTGTATAACTATCATTTTTAGGCCAAAAAATACTCTTGTATGACAATTCTGTGGACTCAACTCAGCCACATGAATCATATAAAGAGAAAGAAGTTATTTTAGGACTTGTTTCTAGAACAAAATCTTTGTCTTACTGAACTTGGTGGCAAAATTCCTGCAGATTGAACATGACTTCTCTGGGACCCCTCACTTGGTGGGCTTTCTGCTCTAAACATGAGGTCACATGTCCTACTTCATTCCAAAAAATACATGCATAATTCTCACAGCTTTAATAGTTTAGAAGGTGAAAATCCTTATTTTTCCTTATATCAAGCATTTTTTTGTCATGGTTTTTAGCCCAGCTGGAGATAAAACACCCCGCACGTGCTTGCTCAACAACCCTGTGACCACAGTGGAATGGGGAGGAGAATCAAAGTAAAATTTATATGTTGCCGTAAGAACAGTTTCATGATTGAAAATGAAGTAAAATATAATAATAACAGTTAATAATAAAATTAGTTATAATTATATTAATAACGGAAAAAATATGTGATGCACAATGCAGTTGCTCACCACCCACCAAATGATGCCAGACCCCTCTTCCTGAATCCAGATCAGCCTCACTTCTGGGTGACAACTCCCCCTCCCCAAGTTTATTCACTGGGCACGATATTCCGTAGTTTGGAATACCCCTTTGGTCAGTTTCCAGCACGCTTCCTGGCTATACTCTCTCCCAGGATTTTTTGTGGACCTCCTCACTTGGCAGAGCATGAGTCAAGGGGGGAAAATAAAGATAGGGAAAAAAAAGGGAAAAACTACTTAGCATAAACATGACTTAGCAAAAACCCAAAATATCAGTGTGTTATCAACATCATTCTCTTTCTAAATCCAAACCACAGCACTGTGGCAACTACTGAGGAGAAATTAACTCTACCACAGCAGAAACCAGGACACTTCTCTTGCAGCATTTCATTTTCAAAATCCGATCAGAAACACATCTGTTTTTCCCAGGTATTTTTTCTGTAAGTGAACATAAACCAAGGCATTCCAGAATAATTTGCTCATTCCTATTCTCCCTCCAAGATATATTCAGAGTCCAAAGAAGAAAATGTTTTATTATTTCCATAGCAAAGTCTTCTTTCCTTTTCTTTTAAAACTATGTCAATCACATTCAAATTGTAAGCATGAACTATTTGCCAAAAGAATCCTACTGAATGAATCTATTTATGAAGAGAGAATCATCAAATTCAGTGATGTTTCACCAGAAATTTCTATCAACATGTGGCTTAGAGAAACAAAACCAAAGGTTACAAAAATCTCTGATTTTGCATGGCAAAATGTCAGATAGAGAGAATTTTCACAAGAACCTTCAAATAGGCAAGAATAAAAAAGAACAGACAAAATGAATATGTATTTCTTTTAAAAAGACACGAGTAACAGCAAGCCCACGAATTTTCCTGGAAAAAACAAAAAAATCTTGCAGATCCAAAAATGCTGAAAGAAGACTCAAATGCAGTTTTACATGTACAATTTATGCTAAGTAAGTTCTCTGTTTCTTTTGAGGCAGTTTGGCTGCTGGACAGCCTTGGAGAGCACTATCTTATTTTTTGAACTGAGACTACTACAGGATGCTCTTCCAATTAGATTTCCTCTATTTAAGATACGAAACAAGTGGTTTTATTAGGACTTTTAAAACAAAAAATAGATACATTTAGGCACGTACAGTTATTAGAGATGCAATTACCATGGGAAAAAAAAAAAAGAACAGATAAATATGAAGGTAAACATAATGTAAGAGTGTGCTTCTCAACATCAAATTTGATCAGCAAATATCTTATGTTTCATATAATGAGCTCAATTAAATATCCTGTTCAGGAGCTGGGCAAAAAAGTTAAATGAACCAGGTGAATGAAAGCACTGATAATATTGGACAAAAAGAAATGCAGTTGCCAACCAGTGATAAAGGGCTGATGGTATGTCTTGCTTTATACTAAATTAACCCTTCATCCGGTCATTATCTTGATTAATTTCCAACAGACAGTTTAGTCAGCATATGTAAATTTTAAATGAATTGTAGGGTGGGCATCATTCTTTTCTCTGTTTCTAATGAGCTTGATACAGAGAAGGCTCATATCCTTGCTGCCACAGCTCTCGGTCAAAGCACATTTAATATAGATCAGCTGTAAGAGCTGGAGGCTGTTTGGAGAGAGTATATTAATTTCTCACCAGCCACAAAGAATATTATTCTGTTTCCATGTCCAGTTATTCACCACTCAGTGGTGAATTCTATTGAAAAGAAACCTCTACATACAGAAATTTTGCTGATGTGGAGGTGTATTTAAATTTTTAACTTCTTATTTCCTACAAAGAATGTACTAATATTTGGGTATGTACATAAAAATCTTACATTTTGAAAACTTTGTTTTTTAAATTTAGTTTTCAAAATATGATGAAAAAACCACACAGGCAAATTACAGAGAGTGTTTTAAATTTGGATTTTTTTCATTTGCTGTAAGAATGCTTTCATGTACTTGAAAGTTAAGTGTTCTCAGAGGTTTTATGCTTCGTTCTACCTTCTCATGTCAAAAGATGTTTACCAGAGTTTCTTCAGCTTTCCTTTGCTGATCAATGACAAACCAGTCTACCAATGACACATTTACACAAATAATCAGCACATTGTGTTTATGGGAAAAGAAACTCACCCTTCGGCCTTCAACTGAAATATCCTGGATTGTCTAAGGATCTAAATTCTAGTGTGTGAGTACTGTGTTACTATCATGAAAGATTGCAAGCAACTTGCTGAAGCAAGATAGATGAGCATGTCAGAATAATTAATAAGATGCATTCTGTAATGTCTGTTTACATAATTTCATGTATAATTGTCAGATACAATTGGTAGAACAAATTTCTACTTGTCTGTCTTTAAGCAAAAATGTTCATGAAATCCAGACATTAAGTGATCTTCACAGTTCAAAAGACTTTGTCATGAATAGACATTTGATACACGAATGACAGTAAAGTTATTACTGTCTTTCAAAATACATATTAATATTTATTTTGATTTGCTAAACGCTTATCACTGACAACTGAACACTTAGAAAAGTTAATCTCTTTCCCTTTTTGCTTGATTTAAGTCACTGACAGTACAAGACCTCACCAGAAATTATAGCCATTTTTTCATCTAATACTTATTATTAAGCTGCACATTATGACTGAATTTTCAATTACCTTAACAATGAAGAGTGGACTAAACAGTGAACAGTGAATAGAGTGGGAAAAAAAAAAAAGGAAGAAATTTATTTTGAACCTGAAGTATAAACTTCAGCTTACAAATAAAAATGAAATATTTTGATTAAGGAAGTTTTGTGTGGGTACCATGAGACTCATTCTTGGGTCTGCTCTTTGTACCTAGTCAAGAATTCTCAATTTTACTATTTTCTTGCTCCATATGTTTTGTTCACTGAGTTTGCAGGTCTTGGGAGGAAATATTCCCATACTGTACTTGCACTTTATCTTGCTGATGTTCATGGTTTTAAAAATATTAATATCTGTTTTTGAAAAAAAAAAAAAAGAGTGCTCAACTGGATTCTGAAAAGTCTACTCAATTTTGTAAAACGGAAACATTTCTGCCTCTTCCTAAATAAGACATGGCCACTGAATGGCTTTTAAACACTATCCCACTTTTTACATCAAAGCTTCAAGATACCAAGGATTTCCTCTGTGAACTGGAAAGGTAACTTCAGACACATGAGATGAAGTTAAATAACATTCCTATGAGGAGGATCAAATTTGAAATCATCAGTCTTTTTCTGAAAGTTGTTCCTTGGTATTTGGGAAATTCTGGTAAAGGATCAATTTAGTGATCTACAGCTTCACAGATTATAATAATGAACATTTATGAGTCACAAATCATAATTTTCAAAACTTTCTTTCCATTTCCTTGCAGGCACCAAACACATAAAAACACAAGCCTGCAGCATGAACATTACACAGGTAGTAGACTTCAGTCTAGTAAATACTCTCATACTTTGAATTTGGAATCCATATCTCTGTGTCCTACATTGCCATTTGTATCTTTCTTCTTTTTATGCAGTCTATAAATTTTCTATTGATTTCTATTTATTCTTTATATGTATTTTATATGTATTTTACTATTTCCGTCCCATTTCTTTCTAAATTGTCTCAGGGTTTTCTACCAATTTCTTGACACCGAGTCCTACTACCAATACAAAAAAGAATTTTCCTGTCTCTCCCCACCTCCTTGCCTATTTTGATGCTGTTGCCAGTTAAAGGAAATTCCCCTCATTTCAGAGCCTTTTTTCTTCATCTCCCACAGGACTGGCCATACCTCATGAGAGCTCTTTATGGATCTAGAGGTTTTAGAAATCTGCTTCTGTTTCCCTCCTTCCCCTACCTGCTGTTGCTATCTCTGAACTATAGCTTTATTTGAGGTCTTTCACAATAAATACCACATAGTAATTAGTATCCCAGTCACAACACATGTTCATAGGGGAACACTGAAGGAATGTGCTTTTTTTTAAAAATAAATTAATTAGCTCATTTATAAACTGCTTTAATAAGAAAGATGCGAGGGAATAGAAAAAGACAAAATATGAGCAAAAATCAACTGTTTATGCTTTTTAAATCTCAGGAGAGTAAAAGAAGAAAAATTCACTTCCACATTTTTGAATAGTTTCATGGTCTCCATCAAAGAGGCAATATAGTGCACACATTAACTATTTGTCCTCTCTGTGTAATGAATAACTATGAAGTTACTCACTGATTGCAGTAGCAGGCCTTTTATTGTGGAAGAGCTGTTGGGACCCTGGGACATTCTGTCACTCTCAAAACTCTTAAGCACTTTATTCTCCAAAGGCATCTCTGAAATCTCAGCCCTCTCTCTTGCAGAGACAAAGACTTGGGACCACTAATATAAATAATAGATCAAATTTTAGCAAAAGAAGAATATGTCAAGAGATAAGGCAAGGATGGAAAAGTTTTTATAACATCATGTGAAAACTATCAAGACTCACTGAAAGACATTGTTTTGTCTTATTGTGCTGCTTTATCAAAACCAAAATTTCATTGTTCAACTCAAACTTCATACAGTCTCTGAAGAAAACTCATCCAAGTATATAAATGAGCAGAATTAAGCTGTGTCAGCTCTTTCTATATTAAGTATTAGAAACACAAAGGGGAGTCCTATTTGATTTAATTTTCCTTTAAGAAATTTTTCATCTTAACATATAATCCTTTGTCAGTGCTCTGATTCTGTATTATGAGTACTATGGTTCTGTGGATAAAATTCACGCCTGATTAGATAAAAATAACAAAATGTAGGAAGCTAAAATTTAATACAGACAACAACCATCTTCTGTCCTACCCCCAAAAGAGAAGTTCTACATCGTGTAATTAATAAACTGAAGGAAAAAGATTTATGGGAATTAATTTGGAGATGCATGCTCCAGTAGTGCAAGTACACAGACATGGAAACTGAAGGAAGATTTTCATATGCAGATGGAAAGGTTTATTTCTCAGGACAGAGAATTCTGCTTTCTGAATGCCCAATATTTTTAGTCTCAAATAGTGAATGTTCATAATACCTCTCTCTTCTTTTCACCTCCCTTACCCTCCCCTCTTTCAATTTCTTGAACATCATGGCTAATAATCTGCTCTTTGACATTCAAGACAAAACCAAAGTTAAGAATTCTTAACCATGAATGACATTGTTATCAAAGAGTGCTGAGATTTGTGAGTCAAAAAGGTGATCTTCCTTGGAGACATAATAAACTGTTACAAATATCTGGTTATTAAGGTTAGTACTGGTGATAAACTTTTTAAAATAAAATCAAATAACAAAGAAAGCAAAGAAGATTATCTGTTGAATTGTAACTCCAGGGAAACTTTTGCACATTAATCACAAGGAATCTAATTTTGATAAGGGCTTCACTGAAAAGTTACCATCCTCTGCAGTTTGTTAAGTTTTCAGGACTTGGTAAGAAAGTCTCACTAGAGTTTATATAATGAATCATACATTACTTCATTTTCATTTACTGTCACACAAAAGATTACTGTAGAACAAAGGTGTGATCCAGTATTACAGTATTTCCAGTCTAATCAGAAATGGGATAAGTCTGAAACAGAACCCTATTTTTGAAATAGGGTTTGAATCTTTCAAAATCAATTCTGCGATCAAGAAGCTAAAGCTTACTCTCATAAGGGAGAATGGGTCTCTACCTGCTGTATTTTTAAACAGATGAAATTTCTTTCAAGCCCCTCTCTGACAAATCAAGTGCACAAGTGTGCCACTGAAACTGTTCCAGTGGGGCCAGTGACAGACAAATATATCAGGAGATATTGAGACTCTCTTCATGTTGCTGCCTTAGGTCCTTTTCTAGCAGCTCAGAAGAAATATTTCACAGGAAATATTTCACTACGCAAAATGCAAAATCTCTGAATCTGTTACAAAGGTATGCTGAGTTAGAAACAGTTACTTGAGTGTACATTTTGTTCCATAAGGTGGCCAATTGACAAAGGAGAAAGAAGGAAAGAGGAAAATGAGGACGAGTGATAAAAAACAGTTCCATCTGACTGCAGTTACTAATGAACTTAGAAAGCATTCAGGTTTATTAATAGGAATGTGATAACTATGTCTTAATTTTCTTACACTGAGATGCAATTCTTTTATTCAATACTGTTATTCTGTTTCCTCAGCTGAAATTATTATTAAGATCATTTCAGAGAATATATGTAATTATTTCCTGTATTTCTTGGCTTACTGACATTCTTGACACATATTTGAAGGAACCTCTATACATGTTGCAACATGAATGACTTTTTAAGGCTTTAAGGAAATCTACAGTAACTACAGAGAATGCATTTAACAGACCTGGTAGCTGTTTCCCCATATCTGATAACTGAGTTCTTAATGTCTGATTAAATGTTTGTTGAAGAAAACATGTAGTGCAGCAATTCTGCTGTCAACAATATTGTGTAGTGTACATAATCTATAGAAAAATATATTTTTTAATGCAAATCAATCTAAGTATGATCTAATTTTCACATCAAATTAAACTTAGAGTTTGACTGCCTGTGTGAATATAAACTTAAATTCTCATTATTTACACAAAATTGCCAATTCTTATTCCTGTACACACGATTTTTATTCTGATTTATGACATGATAAAGGTCTTATGCCATAGGGTCTGATGATGAATAGTCCCACCTTAAACACTGAGCCAGGACTCGAGGCTATCAAACAAAACAGCATGACTATAAGAGTCACGAAAGGCAGCCACTATTCCTGATTCCTTCACAAGACCTGGATTGCAAACCTAGGGCAGGTGTTTGAAGCAGTAGGAGTGGTCTTGTGATTCATTCTACTTTTTAATATTTGATTTTATATCTCAATTTTAGTTAATTAGCTACATCCATGGACCTGTCAGGTATTTGAATGCAAGTAGTTGCAAAACAAAGAATTATTTTTTGTAGTACAGATAATTTTTGGTAGAATTGAATTGCTTCAGCAATTTAGACATGCTAGAACTATAAGTACTTTCAAAATGGGCTTAAAAAAATCACAGAATAAACACTCTCAATGGCTCTCCACTGACAAATCAAGATATCAATCCATTTACAGGTTAATATTATGACTCTAACTAGGCTTAGTACATCAGAGGAAAGATCATATTAAACACATCCTGTATAAATACATCCTGTATAAACACATCAAAAGGGTTCCCAATCCAATTATGACCCCAGTTACAGACACATTAGAAAATAACTATTTGATCTAAAAATGTTTATAAAATATTTTAATTTTTAAAAATGAATGCACTTTCTCTATGCAATTTTGTTTCTAAGAATACTATTTTCTTCCTGTAGGTCTTTTCATCCCCAAATATCATATACACAAATTTTATTCAATAATGTTGGGAAAGTGACTCCCCTCCTTCACAGAGAGATTAACAGATAAATAGAAATTATCAGATACTCAGAAACAAAGAGGTTAATAGGAATATTAAGTAATATTCAATTATTCAATTATACAGAATAGAGAACCACTTGTTAGGGTAAAGATCAGAATATAATCCTTTCCAAGATTTTCAAAAAGAGATTGAAAATTGTTTTTAAACAAAAAAAATGCCACCAAGTAAGAAATAAAAAATGAAAAGCTTAAATTTCCCATTAAAGTCAGAAACAGTAGTCAATTTCATAAAAGTAATATATTCGTAATTAAACCCATACTTGTTTCTAATTTCAAAAGTTTCTCTCTATTATTGGTAATAAATCTTTTTTATCCTTCTTGATATAAATTATCATACTGTTATAATAAATTATGGTGGTTTTAGGTGCCTGCTCTTGGTTTTTTCTTTGGTCTTAAACTAAACAAGTTTATAAAAAATATATTTATAGTTATTTTAGTGATGATGTTGCCTCAAAAATATATAGATGAATGACACTTTCATCTATAGGTAAGTGACATAAGTACCACAGAATTTTATACCAAAGGCTTGGACTCCAATACACAGATTATTGCTTTTTGGGTAAGGGATTTCCTAGAAGTGCCAGACTTCACCATCTTAACTGCACAGTTACCTAGTATTGCATGCACATAAAGTTAAAAGTCAATATTTTACATCAAAAGCAATTAACATGACAAATCTGAAACTTTGCTCTCAGGGTACTGTCTTCCCAGGAAAGTGGGTTTTATAATACTATTCTGATTCTCCATAATTAATTCATCCTCGTAAATTGTAATAAAAGCTGTTTTGCTTCATTTGTAAGGTGTCTACGTTATTATAAAACGTGACTCTTTTTCATTTGAAAAGTTTTCAAATTTATCCTACCTTCTTAGAAAGAAGTGTTGGACTGCAGATTTTAGATTGGAGGAGAAAACACAAAGAAAAAGGAGATCCTTGGGTAATAATAAAAAGAGACCTAAAATGAAGAAAGAAAAATGAAACCTGGAAATACAGCATGGGTACTAGGAGAGAGAATGCAAAACCAAAGAAAGGCCTAGGAAGAAAACAGGGTGACATTCAAGAATGACAATTCTTCTATTTTAACATGACCCAGCACAGCACCAGCACACGGGTGAACACAGTCCTCACAACAGACCCTTTAAATGGGTACCATTGTACTACTGCTTCAAAATCCTACTGGTCCAATCCATCTAGTTGTGTGCAAAAAAAAGAAAGAAAGAAAGAATTCTAAGACTAGTTGGATTTATGAAGAGGTTGAAGTAAAAGAATCAGGAAAGGATTGAAGGAAATAAAAAGTTGATATAGTAAAAATTGGAAAAATTGCAAGCTGACTTGTAGTGACAGCTCGTGCTTGAAGCTTTAACATTTAACAATCTCCATTATGAAAATCCTTATTAGCCTTTAATGCTGCTTTCTTAAAATTAGGATAGGATCCTAACTAGGACATGCCTACACTGCACAAAGATCCTTCAGCATGTGCTGACCAAGTCTGGTATGGCCATGCTACGGGGGCAGCCCTTGAGTTGATAGCATGAATGCAAAGCCACTGAGCCATCTATTTTCCTTACAATAAGCATGAGACCTTGGCACAGCAAGGCACTAGAACCACAGAAGTGGAAGTACAATGCTCATGTTGTAGGCTTTGTGGTAGCTGATTTGGGACTGATGACAGAATTCCTCAATATTGTGGTTGAGAGCTATATATTGTGGTTGAGAAAGCTGCAGACAGTAATTTGGAAAGAGTGGATATACAGAGAAGAGAAGTACAAGAACCAACTCTGTCACTTGTACACAACATTGCACAGTTTGGATTTTAGGGGTGATTTTGATACATGGCATCCTGGGATTGTTTGCATGGAATCATTTATCATTATCTAAAGCAGGGTGATCACTGGTGTGTATGCATAGCTTCTTGCACTCTTAGTGTACAACAGCAGCTCTAAAAACAAATGATTGGAAGTTTTGTGAGCAGTGTCTGATTATGTTTGTCAGTAAAAGTCTAGGAACTGTCAAACAGTGTAATTTTCTTTATTTAGCTTGTATCATATCTATTAGTTTTTTTGAGGAAATATTGTATTCTTGTAAAAGAAGGGATATACATATATCTTCTAGCAACATAATACACTAGACTAAGAATTTAAGTGCAAGGGACAAGCTGAAATATCCCTACTACACAGATTATCACAGGCATATAGATGTGGTTTTTATTCGTTTTCTACAGAACAAATTTGTTCAATGTATTCATTGCACAAAATTTGTTTGTCATTCCTGCAACCATGTGTTGGTGACATAACAATGCATCACTGAGCACAGTAGGCCCAATTGTAAATCATTGCTGCATGAATAACAAGTAAAAAGGATGCAGAGAAAATCTCATCTGCACCAGCTGTAGCTTTTCTCCTCCTGTGCATACTTCATTAATAAAATTATATAAGCTTATGCATAATTTTTCTAATTTGACCATGTAATTGCTACCAGCTTTTACCAAATGAAAATTGGTTTTAAATAAAAATTGAATGAATTTGCACAACAAATTCAAACATCAAACACATTTTTTAAAAGTCCATCTCATTGTCAGTGAAGCAGATTCGATAGCTCTGCCATGAACAAACCGTGGTACTTGTCAAATTTATCTGTAATTTGCACTAGAGATTTTCTTTTACCATTTTCTACTGACAGAATATATTATAATTCCTTCAGAGCCACCTAAAAAAGGGCAAGTGTCATTTTCCTCTGAATCAGAAGTTCCTGTTTAAAAGACAGGGAGAAGCACCAGAAAGCAAGATAACAGACAGCTCAAAAATGCACACACTATTTCATGTTATGTTGGACACAGAATTTAGCATATGCATAAATGCACAAATGACTGCTCAAAATACTGTACTACCTGTTTAGCCATCTGAAACTAATATAGTATAAACATGAATTAAAAGGAAATAGCTTCTAGTGTGCTCAGCTATCTGTCCAGAGATTTGCATGAAAGAAAGCATCTTTCATTGAGGAAATTAAGAAATAGATTTGCTAGTGGAATTTTTAATATTAATTAACTCATTGTTTTCCCAGCAATCAAATTAATTTGGTACTGCTAAAACACTGGATTGGCAAAAAAAAGACATCAAAATCCTTCACCAAGTGGATATTTGTAGATATTTTCCAGCCTATTACATTTTGCTGCCCATTTTAGAGATGCAGATCATTTTACAGACCATGAAACCATTTACTTTGTTAGAAGGGCAGAGTAAACACCAAATAACACCTTCAGCCATCTTTAGCTTTTGATGAGCCTTTTGAATTGTAAACACTGGTATGTGTCACAAAGTTCAGACAAAATATTCAACTACTACTTTCTGGATAAATTACTTTTTGGATAATCTTTGCACTGCATTAGTTAATTCTCAGCCATCCATGTAACAAAATTTTTCACTGTTATCTACTGTTATCTTTGTCTTAGGCTTGGTCAACACAAGCTTTATCTTCAAGAAGTTTTTGCTGCTTCTGCAAAAGGGATAGGTTTAGTTTTTCCTACGAGTGCCTGTAAAGATGCCAGTTAGTAGAAACTGGGATTTTTTCTCTGATACAAACTTATATGGGAAGCTGACTGAGTTTGACCACTTTGCTCTTGAATGTGTGAAATGCCATCTATGGCAACATCAGATTTTAAAGGAGTGGGCTGTCTTTGAGGCCTAAAAAGGAGGAACCAATTTTCTGCCAAGTACTACCCAGCCATGAATTAATCTGAAATCTGTCCTTCTACGACCTACTGCTATTAACTGTTATCTTATTAAGTAATGAGCCCATCTGGGATATGAGCCATATGAGAATAAAAATTTTCTCCTAATATTAGCTCAATATTCATTCAATTTAGAATTTTTTGTGTTTATCTTTTGCAGTGTTTTGCTTCTGAAGCAATTTGGCTATGGTTAGTTTGACACATGCCCAGCTCTTTGTAGCACTGGTTTTGGAATTTACCTGTCTTAAAACTGCTTTCTCCATTCTGTACATTTCCCAGGCCTCTCAGCTTTGCTAGGAAAGGCATGTTAAGTAAGACACATATGCCGTGACCCTCAGTTCAGTATTTGCTTCAATCTAATTAGTGGTAATATGCAACTGCTAGGATCAGATAATTGGATCTAAATTTGGTAAAGTCCCCTGATAGTCTTTACATACTGCCATTGTTTCTGTAATGGGCTGAGGCAGCATTGGGCCTCTTCAGCTCAGACGTGCAGAGATATTTTGTATTTCTCAGCTCTCACTGTCAGAGATGATTAGGTGCCAATGCAGCTAGAAAGAAGACAAACAGATTTGGTTTTCAGATGAAAGTTAGAAACTACTGTGCACTGATATTCACTACTGAATAAAAGACTGGCATGGATTACCTTATTAAGAACTCGTTTGGCTCTCAGTCAAGGAACCTGATAGATTTTTTTACTATTGGCGAGGAACTAATTTTTGTTTATACTTTTTATAATGACTCATCTTATGCTTGGGTCTTTTAAGTAAGAACTAGTGGAGCAGAAAAGAAGAATAATAAAAATTTACAATCTCAAATCAATTAATACTTCAAAGAAATTTAGACCCATGTTTGCTCAGCCAGAATGGTTGAACAGACAACAGATGCTCATTGATGTCGGAAATCTCAGGACAGATTTAATTAACTTTTTTAAAATCCTAATTGTTTCTAGATCATCTACTGTGTTATCTCAGCAATTATTTTTCCTTTTTCAAGCAGCCCAAAATGTAATATAAATAGAAGCTTTATACTTATAACGAGACTAATTTTTGTGGTTTTAATAAAAGCAAGGAAGCTTTTTAATTTTTTTAGTGAGGAATTCCTCATAAGCTTTAGTAGATATAGAAAATCAGTAGAAAAGAATAAAAGAGAAAAATATGGTGAGAAAAGTATGGTGTCACTTTTTCCATACTATGGGACCAGCTTCTCCTGGATGGTTTCCAACCAACATTGTACATAATTTTTAAAGCGTATAGCTGTCTAAAGCAGGAATTGGTCATGGTGGTTTAACTCTGGCCCACAACTAAGATCCTGCTCACTCCCTGCCAGTGGTAAAGAACCAGAAATGAATCAGAAGAATAAAAGTGAGAAAACTCATGAGCTGACATTAAGATGGTTTAATACATAAAGGAAAACACACACACACAAGCAAAGCAAAATACGAAATTATTTCACCACTTCCATTGGCAGGCAGGCATTTAGTCATCCCTTGGAATATGTAATGACTGCTTGGGAAGACAAGCAATGAAGCTTCTAATGTCCTTCTTTAGTGTTCCTTCAGCTTTATATGCTAATCATGGCACCATATGGCATGGAATGTCCTTTTGGTCGGCTGGGGCCCACTGTCCTGGCTGTGCCCTCTCCCCTCCTGGTGTCCTCACTAAAGGGGCAGCTGAAAAGAGTTCGCCTATGTAAGCACTGGTCAGCAATAAGGAAAACATCCCTGTGTTATCCACTCTGTTTCTAGCAGAAATCCAAACACAGCCGTGCAACAGCTGCCATGGATACAGCTGTCCCTGGAATGAAACACAGCAGACTACAACCGGATCACTCTGCCACAGACTGGAAGTTGCTGCAATGGGAGTATCTGGAGACTGAAGCACCAAGCAAATTTTAAAAAGTTAGGCATGAGTTTATTTACGTGTATATTTAATTACCAGGTACTCTATCAACAACTGAAAATCTTACATAAATCCAATATCCTAATTGAGCCTTGGAAAAATGATGTGTTTTGCTTCCAACAAACTCTGATACTCAGACTTTGATGTTCTCAGGCCCGTGACTGAGATGGCTCTTTCAACTCATCTTCAAAGAGGGTAGTTAAAACCAAAGTTCTCTACTATTTCTTCCCCAGGTTCCACTCTGTGTCCTCAGTGTTTATATGAAACCATTCCATGAACTGAGATCAGTCTGGACCTTTTCCATAGGTTCTGTCTTCTGCAGGTTTTATCTTGCAAGGGAGTGTCTGTTTCATCTTCTTCAAATGGATGTTGCCTCTTTAGAGACCAACTAATGTTACTGCACATATGATTTCTCAAGAAACTCCAGACTATGAAATGTTACCTTAATTTTTTTTTTTACACCAATATGATAAAATATTTCACCTGGCATCTAAAATCTTTCAGTTTTGTGGCATATTGAGCTCCAAGACAGGCAAGGCAAGTTGGTAAATTGGTCTTCATGTTGTATGTGTTTTAGATAGCTAAAAAATCAGGTAGGATTCCCCAAACTAAGATTCTTTACAACATTTAAAATGCCAATATGTTTATTTCTCAAGTGTATATCACCTGAGTTTCATAAATTTTTAATAGTTTTATATTTCTAAAATCAAACTAAGGTGATGCAGGAATTTTTAGAAAGTCAGTACAGAGCTTCTTCCCTTTTCCTTTCCCTTCCCCTGTTCTGTTTTCCTCATAACCTTCCATTTTAACCTCTCCTTAGCATTTTCCTCCACTCAGACTTGCATTCTGCTCCTTCGTCTTCTGTATTCTGCCTTCAGTATTTTACTCCTCTTCTCTTTCTTGTCTCTCTGTAGCTATTTCATTGATGCTGCAAATTTTCCTAAACATTTGGAATATTATGAAACAAACAGCCCCTCTTTTTGAAGGAAGCACCTGCCTGAGATAAAATTATATCCAAAGAACTCAATTAAGACTCTTAGGGAAAAAAAAAGAGAACACAGGATAATTATAACTGCAGTGACAGAATTCATCCAAAGCAAACTCTCACACAACTGTAGAAGAATGCAAAGATTAAGCATCTGGTAGTAATTCACAGATAAGGTATGTAGGAACAACAGGTAGTGAATGCTACGTCCCAAAAAGAAAATAATCTGGTTTGGAGGTAATAGAAAATGAGCGTTTTACAAAGATACTGGTGTGAATTCTTTGCCATGCATTTTAGGAAATTTTGGAGATTTTTCTTTTTTTTCTTTTTCTTTTTCACCCAGATGAAGCTAACTTCATATGAAATAATTTCATATATATTAGATGTAAACAAATATATGGTCTTCAATTTATGATGTTCTTTCCAAGAACCAGATAACAAAATGATACCAAGAATATCCAAACAGATGCTTCCAAGAGCTTCTGCAATTTTTCTGAATTTTTTAATTTATAATTTATTTTAAATGTTGTTTTCATCACATTTTTGGATAGAATCAATCAGTGTTATTTACAAGCTTAACATACAACACCACAGAAAAGCAAATAATGCTCAGCTCACTTGTAGGTTTTACTGAAAAGGTCTCATGTTTCATATTTAGCAAGTTTTGCAGAGTTTATAATTAATATAACGTTGGCTAAACAATTTTAGTTCTTGAACTACATAAGTACCACTAAAGAGTAATATATTACTGTTATTAGCCTGTGAATCTGTGTGAATGTGCTTGGGAGCACTTGCTCATATTCAGTGTGCTAACCAAGCAAAAGGCTTGGAATAACAATGACACTGAAATGAAACGAAATAAGAGAGCGTGACAGCTCTTTCCAAAACTTGTGATCTCTGGCCATTTAGAAACCCATGTTATTGGAGATAAAATCATCATAATATGAACATCAATATAACATGAATTTTTATTAGATGGAAAAGGGATTGTTTTGAAAGGAAAAAAAAAGTATTCTTTCTAATGGAAATCCACTCTTCTACTCATCAAAAATCTGTGTTTTGGGGGTTACCACAGAGCCACACAAATGGAGTATGAAAGCAGGATGAAAATCAGAGGATCCAGCTAAGTTACAAGGCTGATATCATTTTATTAGGTCTCATATGAGGTAAGAGATTTTTTTCTTTCCTCTTTAGTCAGGAAAAGAGAATAGAAAAAATCTTTTCACATATTGAAAAAGGAGCTATCTCTTTACTAAAAGACTTCGTATAGAATTATTTCTATTTCATATAAGAAACTCAGAGCCCAGTTCAGGGACAGGAGGACAATTACTCCCACCCTTAGGGTTTGAAAAGCTGATTTAGCTGCCATGGAAGACAGGGCTACTGTATGAAACCCTATTTCGTACTGCAGATTTAAAGTATATCCATGCTGTAATGTTTCTAAACCATCACACTCCTTTCAACACTCCTTCAGTCAGGTTACTGCCATGAGTGGGCTTGTTGCCAATGCAGCCAGCTCAGAATTCCTCAAAAGGCTTTATGCCCTCTGGATGGGAAGCTAATCTGTACTAGAATAATGTGATATTAACACTACTGCAGTTACAGGAGGAGCTGCAGAAAATACTTTAATATCCACAATACCATTCCTCATTTTTCTTTGGGCATCCTGCAGTAGACACCACCTTATACACCCCACTGTCATGGGTCTGCAGCTCCTCTTTGTGGATGATAACAGTGGCTGCAGCAGAAACAATTTGAGGGCCTCCACTCCAGCATTTTTCCTCAGCACCTCTTCTGCTTGTTTCTCTGAGTAACACTGCTAGCAATCTAGAGGCTGTGTTCAGTGTTGACTTTAATCATGGATAGGAATTTTACCTTCCATATGCTTTCTACAGCTCCAGAGGTCCCAAAGACTAAAGTTTCCTTCTGAAATTATGTGAATTTCTTGGTTGCTGTTGGGAACAAAAGTAACCCTCTGCAATAATTTTGTTTTTATTAATTCTGCCTTTAAGCAAATCCAGGAGGAGGAGAATAAGTGTACACTCTCTGAGATGTCTGCACACTCATGCCAAAAAAAAATCAGAAAATCACCCCACCAAATATTATGTAAATTTTCACCAAAAACCACAATTGTGTATCCAAGCCCTTCAGAGAATATTTATGTATCAGATACATGCATTTGAAATCATGAATTGTATATTTTGTATATTCATTACCAAAAAAAGTAACAAATTTCTAGAACTTATTCAGAGCACAATTTCCAGTCACAGTTACTCAGAGTTCCTTTTTTTAATATTTGTCAAGAAAGCACAAGTTTGCGCTTATTTCTGACGTTCTTTTTCAAGTATCATACTCTATTTCTACAGTTAGTTGGGGTCTAGATTTCATTTGGTACAAACCCAGTGTTGTTAATGTCATTAGTTTCTGTCATGTAATTTCATAGCCTGTTAAAAAACAGAATTTGAAATTAGCGTAAGTGCAAAAGCGCTCAGAAATGGAAGGGTTTTTTTCTCAGCTGAAAAGGTCAAGTACTTGTAAATCTTTGTCAGAACTGAGGCGATACAAATGCACTGCAGTGGCAGCATTCCAGAAGCGTGGTGCACTTATTGCCAAGGGAGTGCTTGAGCCTCACTAGTGTGAAAAGCTGTAGCGGCTTGTAAAAATAATAAAATAAAAAAGTATCTGTAACCAACAATGTAACATATGATTCAGGTATCCTGAGTAATAAGTTAATTGAGTAATGAAGGTAAATCTTTATTTGGAGTATACACCGAGGCGTCAGAATATAAAGAGGCAAAAGGTAAGGTGGAAGATTCTGAAAAACCTGAAAAAGGGTAATTCTACTCCAACAATGGACAAACAGTTAACTAGTTTTATCATCCCTACTTTATTATCCATACTATGAATATGTACTGAGGACAAAAACCCTTCATTACTTTTTTTTTTAAATTATTTTGAAATTTTAATTGCAGATGTTCAAAATGAGTCAAAAATCAACACTATAGGTCTTTAATCCAGAAATAATTTTATCTTCTACAAGTAATATAGAAGAATAACATAGAATCGCAGAATATGCTGAGTTAGAAGGGACCTACAATGATTTTCCAGTCCTAGCCCTGCACTGGACACCCCAAGAATCACACCACGGACCTGAGAACATTGTCCGAAGAATTACTGAACTCTGTCAGGTTTGGTGCTGCGATTGATGCCCTGGGGAGCCTGTTCCAGTGCCCAGCCACCTCTTCTTTTATATTCAACCTAAACCTGCTCTAACACAACTTCAGGCCATTCCCTTGGGTTCTGGCACTGGTCACCAGAGAGAAGAGACCTGTATCTGCCTCTCCTCTTCCCTTCAGGAGAAAATAGCAGACTGCAATGAGGTGTCTCCTCTGTCTCCTCTTTTCCAGGCTGAGCAGACCAAGTGACCTCAGCTGCTCCTCACACAGCTTCCCCTCAAGGCTCTTCACCGTCTTCATTGCCCTTCCTTGGATGGTCTCTTAGAGTTGAATATCCTTCTTACATTACAGTGACCAAAATTGCACACAATAGTCAAAGTGAAGTGGCATGAGTGCAGAGCAAAGCAGGACAATCACCTCCCTTGCCCAGCTGGAGATGAAGGGACAATACAATGAAGTGATTCTTCCCAGATTAAAGGAAGGAATGCAAGATCAGGAATCAGGAAATAATTTGTTTCTGTGTTTAAATCAGCAGATTAAATGAAAAGCAACTTCTCTTGAAATTAGCATTGTTGATATGGCATATAATTGTGATCAGAAGTTTTATGGCAAAGCATAGAAATAAGATTCAGTATCTTGTTTCAGCTGTTTACCTACTGACTGGTAACTAAATATTCCTTTTTTGTTTAAACTTAAACCATACATTTTTTGTTAATTCAACTACTGAAGGTATTTTACATATTCCAATTTATGCTTTTCTCTGAAATAGATGTTATTGGCCCATGTCAGAAATCAGGCTGATAAAATAAGTGGTTTACCCCACTTATGAATAGTTAAGCATTTTTACTGTCAAATTTTGAGATGCTGAAACACTGCAGAGACTATTTTTGAAACCAGTACCCTACATTTTCTTCACATTACACACAGATTAAAAAGGGGTCTTAACCCATGTCTTGAGAAGCAGTGATCTTTCCACCATCATACTGAACATTTATTTAATGTGGTGAATTTGTGATGCTCCTACAAACGGCACCAATATTAGGAAACACTGTAACTCAACTTGTTTTCCTGGAAAACCAGATATTACTCAGAGAAGAACTGAGGAAGGAGACAGTCCCTTTATGCATCTGTAGACATTTTCAGTTTTGGAAGCATGATAACTGTTAGTGTTTCTTTCTTCTTTATTTCTTCAGAAAAAACAGATTCCTCTTCTTCAGAAGTCATTTTGTTCTTCGTTGGTGCTACACACAGACTTAGCACATTTTAGAACACATTTTAGTAACTGTCCATTCAGATGGTGATTGGTCCTGGAGTCAGATGCCTAAACCAGAGGTCTGAACTACTCAAGCATTGCTCTAATTTGCTTCCAGGAATGGGACATCTACAACTTCCCTGGGCAACTTGCTCCAGCGCCTCACCACCCTCACTGTAAAGAATTTCTTCCTAACATCTAAAGTAAACCTGTCCTCCTTCAGTTTGAAGCCATTCTCCCTCGCCCTGACATGCCCTTGTAAAAAGTTGCTCTCTGGCAAACTTCTAGGCCCCTCTTAAGGACTGGAAGGCCCCAAAGAGGTTTTCCCAGAGCTTCCTCTTCTCCAGGTTGAACCACCTCACCCAGCTCTCTCAGCTTATCCCCACAGGAGAGGTGCTCCAGCCCTGAGATCATCTTCATGGCCTCCTCTGCACTTGCTCCAGCAGCTCCACATCTTTCTTGTGTTGGGAGCCCAGAGCTGGACACAGCACATCAGGTGGGGTCTCATGAGAGGGGTAGAGGGAGATAATCACCTCCCTTGACCTGCTGGCCAGAGTTCTTTTGATGCAGACCAGGATGTGGTTGGCTTTAAGGCTATATTATTTTTGTTATGTCAGTATTCAAGCCTCTAGGACAGTTATCCTCATATGGGACAGTTCTGCAGTTCAAACATTCATTTAGGAAATGAAAGACTTCAAAGCCCCTCAGCTATTGCAAATTCCAAGTTACACACAGACCTGCTCCCAGCTCCAGATTTTCTTTTTAACTATACCATCATTTGTGAGATTAAATCCAATGCAATAATCACGAGGAAGCAATTTCCATAAATATTGATTACCCTTCTTATCTGGTGAAAAATTAGCATCAAAAGAGAAATCATTTGAGTGCTTTTCTTTAAATACAGTGTTTGAAGCCCATGTACTCAAGCTGTAAGAACCTA
The DNA here is from genome assembly GCA_013401095.1 of Passerina amoena. Taxonomy (NCBI): domain Eukaryota; kingdom Metazoa; phylum Chordata; class Aves; order Passeriformes; family Cardinalidae; genus Passerina; species Passerina amoena. Next base: position 667,358 of record WBNP01001217.1, read on the forward strand.
CACTTCTGGCTTTTCAATAGGTATTAGGCGTGTTGCTCACCCTGTTACAGGTACCAAGTTCTTAGTGCATAAATTTGCCTTTTCTTAGCAGAACATGGGGCCCTTGAGAAATGAAATATAAGTTGTCTTTTACCTTACACATTCTTGAATAGTTAGGTTTCTATTTTAATTCTATTTTAATTCTTCGGTGACTGATAGAATATTAGTAATGCTTAATGTTCAAATTATGTGATCCACCAGCTGCAAACAGGTAATATTGTTTGAACAATAAATGGATTGAAGTTAATTGAACTGTAGAAGTAACAATAATATAATGTATTTGTTCAACAGTAGCTCCATTTATATTTTATTTTTATAGTAAATTCACCTAATCTTTTTTATTCATTTGCTCTCCAAAATAACTGGCACTAAAGACCTCTGCTTCCAATAAGCCACATGAAGAGAGACTGTATCCATAAACTAAAAACTGTTTAATATTGCTGCATTTTTAGTTAACTGACTGCTATAAACTGAAGTAAACTTATAGAGGTTATATTAAATCAGATTTTTAAATTAGAGACAGTATGACATAAGAAATTATTTTAAATGCTAAATCAGCAATGGCTCCATCTCTCTTTTGGTTAAGCAGAATAAGAGTTCATTCAGACTTGTTCTGTATTGCTTTGGAACAAGATGTGTTTCACTTTTATTTGCTATTTCTCACAAGTTTTTCTTAGTCACTGCTCATTTTTTGTCAGTAATTCCCATAAAATCTGAAGATATTTTTTCTCAATATGAAGATGTATTTTCATAGTAAAAGGAGAGAGAAAAAGAAATCTATAAAAAAAGTATAATTCTTGCCTATTCCATTCTCTTCAGCTAGTAACAAATAGATACTTATATTCATTTATAGTAAATTGATATAATTGTTTTGCTGCCAGTTGTGTTGTGCTTTGATTTGCCAGGTGGGTACAGCTTCTTAACTTTTAAAGGCAGAAATACTATCTTTGGATATATTTGCAGATCTGGAAAAGTATTATTACTGAGAATGTGTTTAGCATTCTTGAAAAATACATGTAAAAAAGTTTTGGCATAGAATAAAAGCCTTATGCTCATTTCATACTATACCCTAAGAGAAAAAGTGAAGAGCAACCTACTTGAGAATAAAAGCTTTGAAAAGTGAATCCTGTTTTTCTCCATTTTTCATGTTTCCAAGTTATTTAGTTCACCTTCAATCAGACAATACACTTCATGCCCATGAGCAGGCCTGGATTCAAGACAGGATTTATAATGAAACATTCTTTACTGCCAGATATCCTGAAAATCTTAGGCCATCTGGTTTTACATCATACTTGTAGCTGATTATCTGCTTAAGAATTAATTAGGAACACATGTTAAACTGTTGTGATAGCAAAAATGTTGACATTTGTCTTGTATGTGTTTTGAAAAGCAACCATTTTCCAAATCAGCTTCCAAAATAAGAGGAAGTCATGAAATAAAAGGCAAACTCTACTAGGATTAAAATGCATGCTCCTTGGCCAGGAATGATACCTAAAAGCATTACATTGTATTTTTCACTGTCTGAGTATAAAAGTATGACAGAGATGAAGCTCCTTCCCATATCAGTTTATCTCTCTCCTTCATATAAAAGATAAGTGTAGCTTAAAATGAGAACAAAAACAAAACAGCACAAAGCAGAGTAGGAAACACAATGAGATTCAGATGCTTCAGGCAGGATAACTGAAATACATATTCATTTTCTCAGCAGTTACTTATATTTTAATTTTAAAATGGAATATATGCTTGTGGAATTTATAGTTAAATAATTACCCGTAGAAAAACACCAAATATGTAATTTTCTAAAAATCACACCTTGACTCAAAAATTACTTGCTCTTTCACTGGGGCTTTTCAAGACAAAGACTATCAGCAGCCTGTATGAGTACAAACAGCAAATTATTGTGACAAAATGAGTTATTGCACATCAGATGGGTGACTGCCAGAGACCACTTGTTTGTTCTGAGTTCCTGAGAAACAAGATGCCTGAGCAGCTTCAGCTATCACCAGAGTTGTGGGGTGGGGGGGGTGTTTGTGAATATTTGTGAATATATCTAATATAGCTCAATTAGAATGAAATATCCTGAAATAGTAAGAAACAAAAAATATTTAAACTATGACCTCCAAAATTCTTTATCAAACTGTGAATAGAATCAGTCATATGATAACATTTTTTTTAATTAAGGTATTAATAAAAAAAGAAAAAGAAAGAATGCTTTCAATCTCTGATACTAACCTTGCTCAACAGAAAAAAAGGCAATATGAAACACTAGAGGTTTAAATTCAAAAGAGTTTTCACTTCTAATATTTAATAAAGGCATCTTTTTTCTAATACTGTTTTGAAATCTAGTGTTTTGCCTTTTCAGTGTCTTTAGTCCATTTCATTCCACAGGAGTTAAACACTTTAAATTTGTGATTATATAAATAACTACAAATGAAAGACTTTGAGGCCCTAGTTTGTGCAACTGATTGCTAAAGTATTCTTAGGTCTCTGTGTACAATATTAAGCCAGAAGGCAGCATGAAAACTTCTAGCAAAGATGGATAATTTCTGCAAAATGGTAACTCTTCTGGAGCATTTGGTTTTGTACACCCTACTGAAGGTCTAATTTTATTTTCCAGTTTACATAAGTCTATCCCCTACCTTCTTCTCACTTCCTTGGGTGCAGTATTAGTGCCTGACACTACTAAAATATAATTTAAACAGAGAGAGAAACATCAATAGTTACACAACTCATGCCAAGAACTTTGACTACTTTTTAAATGAATGAGAAGAAAAATACTGGCATTTTTTAGCAGCCTTATATAGAGGATAACACAAAACACAGAACAACAGAAAATCTAGTGCTTTTACAGAATTTGTAATTCATCCTAACTTGTAGTTCCAACCTAAGTAGCATTTACAACTCTGAAGATTAAATGCAATCTGTGAAGAAATTTTCAACTGCTATAGATATTAGTTAAGGGCTGGAGAAAGTATAGGAAAGCTCACAATAACATAAATGAATATATTTATGCATATACACACAAGCTTGCAAATTCCTTATAAACAGTATAGGGATTTATGCATCTTAAAAAGTATAAATTGTTATACATTATCTATATTACCTGATTAGTTATATAAAATATAACAGTCTCAGTTCCATCAGTCAAAATACACTTAATTGCCCTACTCAAACAAGTCTAAAGCATCATAAACCACTGTATCAAATCTTTCCCAGTGCCTAATCTTCCTCTAACAGTGGAAAGATGTCACACTTTCTTTACTATGTTACTATGCATAATGCTAGACAATTTTCCATGTATTTACTTCAGCTGAAATATGCAGCAAGACTTAAACAGCCAAAATCTGCATCCATTAGGTTTCTCAGGTAAGGAATAAGTCCTAATCTAGTCAAATGTAACATGTGTTTAAAAATATGAAAATTACTAAATATGATGTGGACAGATGGAGGCAGATCTATCTGCCAAACATATACAGGAACACCCACAATAATAGACTTGGCATCAGAAAAAGGAAAAAAAAACTATTCGCTTAAGAAAGTCTGATGTCTTATAGGTTTACAAAGTACTTGATACAAAAAGGATTTGCTATTTTAAATGGATCTATGAATGACCATTAGTACTCTCCTTTTACTGACATTTTTACAGTCTTTTTACTGACATGCTGACTTTTTTTTCTTATTCTCTCTCCAAAAAGAAAACTAATAGTGTCATGTAGTATATGTCAAGGATTCAATTTAAAAGAACTCCTCCAGCTGATTTGTCATAATAAGGCATTAACGTTTTCATTGAAAAAGTTGGCTAGAGAACAAGAAAAAAGATGTGGTGAAGTCACACTTCAGTCTTCATAGGAATAAGTCCATTATTGTAAATTGATATTTCTCTTTCACCGGTGCCCATCAAGTGAGAGCATTTCAATCTCAAGTGCAGATGAAGGCACTTCTTTCCTTTCAACTGTTATTATGCAGCTTATCATCATGATTATTGTTGAAAGATACTATAATTATAAAGATTAATTAGTAGTCAGCACAATAGAACCATGTATCTTACATTAACATTATATCAGGTTATAAGAATGAAGCATTCAAATCACAATGTTCGATAGGTCAGACAAGAATATGAAAATGTATTTTTTGCTATTACAAAGCCTTTGTACTGATATGTAAAAATGGCAATGAGTCATCTTCTGTCTCTGCATAAGGACATCTCTTTATGTTTGTAAAAGCTCTTTAAACGTTAATTAGGTAAGGATGGATCAAAAATCAAATTCAGAACAATTAACACTCATTCTTACTGCCAGGGAGAAATAAAAGAACATATTTGGCAGTGTGTAGACTCTTACTGAGGTGATTTACTTGAAATGAGGGCACACCACAGTGCTTTACTATGAAAGTATTCAAAACTCCTGAGTTTTAGCTTTTCGTTTTTATAAATTAATCATTATTCAAGCAGAGATGAGAAGTTCTTATCAAGCACAGCTGAAGATATATTATGTGCTATGTCATTTTTTATAAGAAACAGATATTTCCTAAGCAAGCTAAAACTTTTGGAAATACTGAGCAGTATAGTAACAATTGCAATCAAAAATCAGGTATGAGTCTGAGCATGTCTTCCCTATTCTTTGCTAATATCAACACAAAAGAACAACTGAACAGTGACAGTATGTTGCATTTCTGCTGTTTTTTTCTTAAAGCTCTTTGCAAACTAATTTATTACCCATCAAAATATTTGCTATATAAACTCAAAAGGCACATACACAAATAAAATTACTTCTGCATGTCCTCTGTAGCAATTTGTTCACATTTACATATGATTCTCAGCTATCTGATATGATGAGCAAATTGATTTTGAGAAGACAGTCAATAGCCATGAGGAGCAAGAAGACTGAATTTCTTATAAAGATTATTTTACGTGCCAGAAATGAAATGGGATTCGTCACAATTTCAGATATCTTCTTGTGAGGACCTAGCAATGAGAGATGGCAAGGAAACTCGGTGATAAAATAAAATGCTGACAATAGATTTTATGTCATAGAGGGTTTTATAGCAAGAAAAAAAACCACAGAAGACAACAGCTAAGAGCCAGACAAGATTATGACTGATAGAAACTATTAATAATTGAATAGATGGCCTTGTCCCAGTTTTATGCAAGTGATCCCTGATATTTCTGATTATAATTTCATTTTCTATTCCAGATATCTATTTTTTTGCCACTTATTTGGCTTCATATTCAATAACTGATATTCATTTAAATTAAGTAACTTTTAAAATAATTAGCGCTACTGAGAATATTTAACTCTGAAGTCTGTTTTATGTTGGAAACTGTTTTATTTTATCAAAGGATGCATTTACACCTCTTGCACATTTTATGGAACCATATGTCCTGTAAAGTACACATTTATGACTTAAGAGCTTTCCTCTGCAGGGCTCTGATCATAGTTTTTCTAAAGTACTTCTCCAAATTCTTTGCCTTCTAAACTTAATAAGATTATCCAAATAAATAAATATCTATAGAACTTTCACATCTTCTTTAATTTTCCTAAAAAGCTACCGAAGGTCGAAGATGTTCTAAACCTACCTTTAGTTAAGCAGTGATGCAAGTTCAAGGACACATGAGAGCTATATACATTTTATAATCTTCTCCCAGGAGCTCTAGCCCTACTCACTTCAAAGTTCCAGAACTGCAGTTCATTCATTCCCTAAGCAAGCTAAGAAGGAGATCAAGGAGATTTCTATACATAACATGACATCCTCTACCTGTATATATTCATTTAAGATCAAGTATTTATAGAGAACTTGATCAGAATGTTAGAACTTCTGCTTCCTGAGAAGCTCAAACAAAAGTTCTATTACAATATGAAATACAGAATTGTAAAGTAGTTATTGAGTTCATAAAAACAAGTCTAATGCTTTCTTCCAACCTCCACCATCACAAATTTCATAATAAATGAATCTGGGCCTGAAGGCAACTGTAACTTCTCTCTCACCTTAGAGGCTGGGTTTGACAGCTGACTGTCATTGCATTAAAGTCCTCAGAGAGCTGGCAAATGAGATACATTTCCCTGCTAAAAGCACCTGTGAAGACAACAATAAATTAGTCATTCTTCCAGAGGATGGGGGAAAACAGAGCCATTAAAGGTAGTTTCACTCTTTCAATAATGAGAAAATAAATAAGAATATATTAGAGTTATTGCTAAAAATAGTTAAACCTGCTTAACTGTTTACCTGCTGGATTGGATAGATTAACTGCTATAATTAATGTTACTAGCTGATATAGTTACTGTTCAGTTACAGTTTTTAAGCTTAGAGTATTTGTGATATTTTATGAAGACAAGAAATTAGAAAAATAGGAGAGAAGGAACTGCAAACTGCAGAAAGGGGTCAAGATGTTTCATTTTAGAAAAGCAAATGCTTGTAAATAACTTCTACTACTCTTCCTCTTCATATTGTTTCTGTACAATCCATATCCAATGCTTAGCTTAAAAGGAAACTGAGTACATCCTGTTATTGTGTTGTATCTTCCAGAAGACATTTATTCTACTTGTGCTAAATGAATTTCTACTCAGATTAAGAGTGCACTCTGACATTATGAGTTCATATAAAAGCCTAAACAGCAGATGACCAGCTTTTCCAAAACTAGAAGGAAAAAACTTGTTTGTGTTTGATCCAAACCAAACTACCAAGGGAGCCTCCTATCCTAGGTTTTAAATAATAATTTCTTGACACTAGCATGGGATTTCAATAGAGCTGTATTATAAATATCCAGTTTTAGCATTTCTCAGAGGGAATTAATTTCTGGCTTCAGTTAGGGAATTTGCATGGAAGAAATGTGTCTGAATGTATTCAGAAAATTGTCAATCAGATAAATTTTGACAAAGTGTAAGGTTCAAATTGCATCACATATTTGTGTATATTAAATCATCAGTATTTTAGAGCTAGAAATACTTCTGTGTCAGCTGTCAAGGTCTATTCTGAAGTTTAGACAAGAGATAACTGAGGAGTGGAAGCACATCTCCAGGGGATCACAGCCTAAATTCAAAACATGTTTGCGGTGAATCTGTAGGGGAAGGGACACAAGTGTACATTCAGCATGAAATATGGTGACATTTTCTTCTCTCCCTTAAAATTATTACATTAGTTTACAATAAGGACTCTTCAAAAGGTTACAGATTAGGGTAGATTCACATTCAGGATGATCTCTATAACATTAACATTTTTTTTGTCAGACACAACTCTCTCAGAATATATTCATGTTGAATTAATTTTATTTAATTTACTTGAAAAAAGAACCAAAAAAACCCAAAAACTAAATAAAACAAAACAAAGAAAACCCAGTCATACAAGCAACAAGAAAAAAAAAATTGCTGCACTGAAAAAAATTGAATCTGAAACACTTAAAAATGTTGAAAGTTAAATTAAAATTTTCAAAATTGCCTTTGGCAAGAAATGTATTAGCCCATTCCTTTCTTGGAGAACTCAATGTGTGCTGTGAAGATCTCTAAAAGGACAATGAATCCTGGAGATATTTTCTCATGGCCTGTACCTTTCTTGGTACCTTTCCTTACATTTCACACAATTGTTTGGCCAAAGATATCCATAAGCTTGTCACCTAGCTCCCAGAGAATTTTAATGCATTTTGTATGCAAGTATATGAAGAAAAAAGTGTCTGCATAATCAAAATACAAACCACCATTGAACCACCATACCCATGTTTGTACCCTGTTCTCATTCTTCCAACTCATCCCCTTTTCCTCTTTCTAGTCTTTATCTCCCAGGCACCCAGCCCAGTTGGTTGGTATAGTTATAAAATCTAAGAGGAATCAATAGGCTGAAAGATTACATTCCACTGCCTTTTCAAACAACCAGTTCATACAGTCTGATTTTAAGCAAATAAAGATTTAGGAGGGAAAAACAAAACAAACACTCCTGATTCTTAGTGGTTTTTTATGTCCCAATTACCTGGACAAACCAGCTACATCAGGTTACCTACCAACAAAATTTCATTTTCTAAACCAGTATACACTTTAGTATTTAAAGGGAAGATATAATATTATTTTTCATTGTGTTGGGGTGACCTTGGCTGGATGTCAGGTAATACTAACCCATTCTATCATTCCCCTTCCTAAACCAGGCAGGAGAGAGAAACCATAACAAAAGGCTCGAGGCTGAGGTAAGGACAGAGTGAGATCACTCACTGATTGGACAAAACAGACTCAGCTCAGGGAATGTGATTTATTGCTAAAAAGATCATGAAAGGGTAATAATAAGTAAAAACAAATCTTAAACCACTTTCCTTCCACCTCTCCATTCTTTCCAGGCTCAATATCACTGACACACTGACAGAGCTGCATCACCCTGCTCTTCCCCAGAGGCTGCAGGGGAATCTCTGTGCTGGCATCTCTGGCATCTTTTCCACCTCCTTCCTCACTGACCTTGGTGTTTGCAGAGCTATTTCCTTCACATATTCCCCCTCCTCTCTCCTGGCTGCTGTTGAGCAGCATTTTTTCCCCTTCTTAGATAATTTTCCCACAGGCACTACCACCATCGCTGCTGGGCTCAGCCTTGGCCCGTTACAGGTTCCCCCTGGTGCTGCCTCCATTGAGCACAGGGGAAGCTGCTGACATTTTCTCCTGGAAACCATCCCTGCAGCCAAAACTTTGCCATGCAAGATTGTTGCAAATAGACCATTAAATTGCCATCATAGCTGCAGAAGGCAGTCGTTTACTGGACACATACACTTGCTAGCCTGAGAGAAAAAGCTAATGGGAATGAAGAATCTGTGGGACTTTAGTCCCCTTCAGGGAAAGACAGTTAAGGATAATCAATTCAATAAATGCTGTTCTCATATGGACACAAATTGAGTGAAATTTGTCAATTAAACACACAAACTGTGTCTTGAAGAATATAAACAAAGAGAAACTGAATCAGGTCCACTGAAATATCCTCATCAGGTTCCCTAAATAGATGAATAGGATAATTAATTTCATTTTATCTACAGACTTTGTTAAGAATTATACTTTATTACATTGTGCACTGGCAATAAAGCTGTCTGTGCTACCAATTTAACAAATTCATTTCTTTCAAGGCTTTTACTTTTCTCTGGTCAGAGTTAAAAACAATGTGGGAGATCATCCTCATCACGTTTCGTTCTAACTGCCCGATCTGAACGAACATTAATCTGTTAATACTGACCTACTCTAGTCACAAATTCCAGAAAGAAGTCCTTAACTGAGGCAATGGACAGTGGATTTTTAGGAAATTCCTAAGTCCCTGTGACTGTCATTCCATAGCATAACGATTGTTAGAAGCTGAAATAAAATTCAGACTGCCACCACAAAACCCCCATAAATCAGACTCTTGAGTTTCAGAGTAGGACAATTTGCAGAGAGGTCCTCGGTGAACTGACACATCTATATCACACAGTATTATAAAATGCTATAGAACAATGTCTCTGCACAGCCTGCCTGGAACAAGAGGAATCATGAATATTTGTTTCCATTTTGAAATACCACTTTTGAGATACCTATTACACACTGTAGCAATCACCTAGACTGTCTGAGTGATTCTTTCTTTAAAAGTGAGTGTGCTGACTTACACAGCTGGCAAGAAATTTGAGACCTGTTCAGTAAAAAACAAAAAAAATCCTTTGAGGCCCTGATGTTACAAGAAATACTCAACATTCAGTATAAAGCTAATACTCTCTCACAGCCAACTCTTCCCTCAATCTTTTTTTTTTTCGTCAACACTAAATTCCTGAGTTCCAAATACAATCAATTATTTTACTATATCAGCCACTGACTATGCTCAGATGTTATCAGTTCTTTGTAAAGGAACCTGCAAGGGGTAAAGAGGCAGACTTCTAAAGAAATAGAGAAGATGTCAAGGTAACAGCAAGGATAGACAATGTCCTTGGACATATGTTCTCATCTATAAACCTGTACAATACATGAAACTTTGGAAATTCTTTACACTGCAACCAACCACTGGATGTTAATGAAAGGATATTTTGGGGAGGCCTGGAGAGAAATGGAGTCTGAAGTCTGGAAATCAAAGTTTTATAAGGGTAGCAAATTCTAATTAAAACTTTCCAAACTTGTGGAAACTTTGACATTTCCCAATATCACCATTGATCACATTGACATTGAAGCAATCCTGAAATGAACACAACAATTAACATTGCTTTAATCACTATTATAAACCTCCTGAGAGCAGTCATTGCAATAAAATTGACATATTAAATATATGAAAAAATAATTGCAGGTGCAACTAAACATGACTAATGATCAGACAACAGCTTCCACATGAAAAGAATATTAAATAGTTTTGCACAGTTGTCAGAGTCAAGATTATTAACATATTGGCTTGTTAGACTAGAGCACAGGGCAGGAGGATGGAGAATCTCCATTAAAGGAGTCCTATTTGTGTGCTGTTTCATAAAATTCTCCATGCATGTTTAAAACATAGATGTTTGCAAACTTCATAAAATGTATGGAATGATAGTCTGATAGGCATCATCTGAGACTCTGTGTGGCAGTTTTCTTATGAACTTTAATGTACTACACAATTTCCTTTATGGAAATGAAGATCTGGTAGACGTCTGCTGGAGGTTATTTTGTAGATAATGGCATCTAATCTCTGCAGGACTGCAGACAGTGTTGTAAGCTTGCTGTTTTATGCCTTGGACTTAAATGTTGTGGAATGACAGAATGGCTTGGGTTGGAAGAGACCCAAACCCTGCCATGGCCAGGGACAGCTTTCACTAGAGCAGGTTGCTCAGGGCTCCAACCTGACCTTGAACATTTGCAGCGAGGGGACAGCCATAGCTGTTCCAGTGCCTCACCAGCCTCATAGTAAAGACATTTTTTCTAACATCGAATCTGATGCTGACCTCTTGCAGTTAAAGCCATTCCCACTTGTCCTGTCCTTTGTGCTCCTGTAAATAGTCTTCCTCCATCTGTCTCGTTGGTCCCCTTTAGGCTCTGGAAGGCCACAATAAGTTTACCCTGAAGCCTCCTCTTCTCCAGGCTGAATAAACCAAATTCCTTTAGCCTTTGAATATGCGTCTGATTATCTTGGGGCAAGTTTCTTTTTTTCCAATATAAAACTATGTGAAACAAAGATAAAAGGTACAGATTTCTGCCAATTGGTAAATGAAAAGTCATATGAAGCTGTAATTTTTTTTCCTCTTTATAGGTTGAAAGAGAATTATTTTTAAAATAATCCCAAAAAATAGTTTAAACAAAATCAAAAATACCTACAGAAGTAATGATTGTATTTTGCTCTCAATTTTTTGTAGTTCATGAGGAATTAGATATCTGATAGACATTGCTTTTAATAACTTTGTACAGCTATTTTTATTGAAAGCTCAGTGTGTTCCAATATACATAACAATATGAACACATTGCACTGAGTCTTCTTTCAGGCATGACTTCAAAATATTTAACAAGTTCCTTAGGCAGACATTACTTTCAATTAATATTTATATGTGGAAAATTTATTATGGTATGTGATAAATGCTTTATGCGTCTGTCATTAATGATATAGAAGTAATTTTTACAACTGAAAATAACTGCATATACTTATATTGTTATATGTGAATAAAAAAGAAAATTCTTGTTAAGCTAAGGAGGCCAACATTAAGCTAAGGATGTCAGCACTATTTCAAAGTTCTCCATTTTAATGTCTCAATGAAGAGCAACTCACTTAGAGAGCACCTAATTCCTGAATTTAAAATTGTAATTCATGCTTTCATTCCATCTTAATCTTGCAGGTCTTCCTAACCATTGCCATTCTGATTTCATTTTTTTAACAGAAAAGCAGATTTGAACAATTTTTATCTGAAATTTTGACTGAACACATGCAGTTTTAGCACTGTGCTTAGGCTATTAATATGTACAAGGGTAAAATTACATAGAGCAAATAATTTCATGCTGACAAACTTTTACATTCCACAAACCTTAAAGATTATATTATTTTGGTAAAGAAGACTTGGGGTATGGTTATTTATTTCCTTTCCTGTCCTTCTCTTTTTTCCCCCATACACTTCTGTAAATATGAAGTCCCTTAATACCACTTAACATTTTTTTAAAAGTTTTGTCAAGATCAAGGGGGCAAAACTGGGATTTTTAATGCAATATAGAGGCAAGCAGAATTTACATTATTGTTTTATTTCTAATTATGGTAATAAATTCCTTAGCTTATAGATTAATAGTCTCATGTAATTTGCAATAAAAATCTTCATTTATAGATGCCTTTGGCAGTGAACCTGAACTAGTTTTAGTCACTTTGTAGGATGTAACAGGGATATGAGAGATTACAGAGCAAATATTTCCATAGCAGAGATATAGACTAAATTCTATATTTTTATGGACACTTGCAAGTGAAAATAAATTAAATAGAGAACATAGAGCTAAAATGCAGATTAAAATTCTAATTTAGCTTCATATTTACACTGTACGTTACCAAGTTGAGATTTTATTTACTTCAATATGCTTTCAAGTACTGTAATGTGGGACTGACAATCTATATATTAATGACTTCTTCAGAGACACTGCAACAGTGACTACATTTCCTGGTCCACCATCTCTTTATGCTGCCAATCACTTATTTTGGGATATCAGTCCTTGTCATTGAAAAGCTGTGTACTTTGTAAAAGGAAGAAATGTTGCATTTAGAGGTCAGGGATAAAGCAAGGGCTTAAGTAAAAAGGAAATGTTTTCACATACACACAGGAATACAAATGGAAATGGAAAAATTTAATGTTAAGAAAAAAAAGGTTTGGTTTAAATCCTTGGCTGTGGGACAACTTGCTTAGTCTAAAATCTGGCAGGGTTTAGCATTTAAAAGCTTAGTTGATTAGTGTGAAGCAGAGGGGTTTTTCGGTGGTTTGGTGAGTGTTTTGTTCAAGGTATCATCAAATTACTCTGGAAAGGTGAATTATTCCATCAGATCAGTACTTCTGGAATGAGGGGTTCTATTTCTTCTCTCAAGGGTAGCTGCACATCTTGATGAGGGAAGTTTCAGACACACAGGACTCTCATATACAGAATAATAAGATTATAACAAAGTATTCATAAGAATATTCTTATATTATGTAAGAATAAATAACTCATATAAAGGAGCTACAAGTCTGAAGCTCATAGTGAGACATTCTGGAGAAAACCAATAGACAATACTGAGAAGTGATGTAAAGGAATTTCTCAAGGTATTGGGCTAAAGTTCTTGACTATAAAGAAGTCAGAGCTGGCTGAAATGAAGTTTGAAAACAAGGAGCTATTCTAAAATAATATAGTAGGTAATGGATAAATTACTTATAAACTGGTTCTCTCTTTCTCTCTAGCCAGATTTGTTAAAATCAAAAATGTTGATTATTAGAATATGCTTTATAGCAAAAGTTCTGTTTGATTTGTGGTCCTATTTTCTTACACGGTTCTGCTGCAATTAATTCCATTACTATGAGTGTTGGCAAACTCTGACAGAACTGTATGTACATAGGTGTAGAGATTTTTCTGCTCTACTACTGAGTGTTTTCATCACTTTCTTTTCTTCTTTAGCCTTGACTTTTGTTCACAGGCCAGCTAGCAAACACTTAGAGCTAAGGGGATGAATTCTTTTTTTTACTTCTTGCTAATGGGATCATCTATGTGACAAATATATATGACATTTATATAGAATTTAATGAATGACCATAAAATCATGCACCGTAGCTTTTTTATAATTATGACTTTTCAATTTGTTGGATTTGAATCAGTGGTTATATCAAAGAGGAGACTTTTTCTTAGTTAATAATGTCTCTTTCATAAAATAGCTGTGATATTTTTAATAAAAAATATATATAACCCTATCCCAATAATGTTAGGAAGCAGGAAGTTTAAACAGGCTCTGATAAAATAGGCATTAATGGAAACAATTTCCCTAAAGGAATGGAATAAACCAAGGAAGGATCCACAGCTAGGACCAACTTGCTTCCTTAGACAGAAGCAACCATTGAAAGCCAAACAGTATTTGATGTACTTGCTTTATCAAAAATATTTTTCCTTTATTTTTTTTAATTTTTTTCTTTTTTTTTTGCAAGATTTCCTCATCAAAAGTATCATCTGATCATAAGCATGAGGGAAACAAGGTAAAGAATTACCCATATAATTGCTACCAAGAGAGAAGATGTTCATTTACAACCCATAACAATTATGTAGATAGACTGTAGGCATAATAAACAGCCACAGGAGGGAGGGAGAGACAAACAATTACTCTAATGGAAAGGGAGATGTTGTGATTAACATTAAATGCTACTCACAGTGAGAGATCGGCAGTAAGAGTGACACACATGACAACTCTATAAGACACACCTGCCTCCTGGGGAGAAAGGACAGTGAGCACAAAAATAGGGTTCTCTGCATCAGTAGAAGTAGTTCCCTGTAATTATGAAGTTGTGAGAGTATATCTGCTTTCCACCAAAGCCAGAGAAATTTTTTTTTGTTGAACTTTCCTTTTTTGTATCATTTTCAGTTAGGAAATAAAACTATCTGACATTGTAAATAATGGTTGGAAAGGGAAAGAAAGAGGAATGGAGAAAGTAAGGAGAAGAAAACCCAGCACAAGAATTCCTAGATAGGCAAATTTGTTTTGACTACTCATTACAGATCATACTGAAAAGTAAAAGCCCATCATTTTGTCATTAATCTGTAGAAACAGACGTATTTTTCCACGCAAGTGCTTTCAATAATTGGTTTATTATTAGCATTTCAGGTAGAACACGGTTGCTTTTAGAATGAGGTTAATTAATGAGTATTTAATTAGGAAGGAAAACCTGATCTATTTGCAAGTGCTTATAACTGTAGGATTTTCATATCAAATTCCTGGACATTAAGACACTAAATAAATGCAAGATTAATACAGTGTACTAATCTAAACAGGAAACATTATCAGCTAGGATGCATATATTATAGATTTACTTATATATTTTAATAAAATTATGCACAAGTTCACAAATGTGGAAAGTAATCTGAAATGGAAGACAGAGCTGTCTTCCTCTAAATAATAACTCATTGTAAGAAGTTAATGAAGTTTTTAAAGAATGCAAGCTTGAAGTACTCTTCAGGTGAAACCTTTGTTATTTAAAGCAAGAAAAGTCTTCTTAGTAATACAGTTCACTCAACCCAGTGCTGTAGCTGGGTTGAGTGAACTGTATTGCTCTCCCTCACTTCTAATCACTTATCAATTTGAATTAAATTCAGCATTCAAGGCTAACTTGGAATTAAGACAAAGATTTTGAAACTAGATTTTCATTATCCAGAAAATAATACCCATATGTAAGACTAAAAGTGTAAATAAGGGAATATTTAACAAAGCTGACAGTACTTAACCATTATCATTTGATCAAAATTTGATGTGTTGATGATAGATTCCCATTTCAAGTGCTGATTTAGCAAAAGTTTTGGTAGTTTTATTTCTGTATCTCTGGATAGAGATAAAAGTCTAGTCTTCAAAGAAAATAAAGTCTAAAGACTGGCAAAAACAAATTTGGTAAAATAAGAGGCTTTAAAAGTGTAAGGAAATAGAGTTATTTTTTGTTCTGTTCTAATCTTCAACTATTGGACTTGAATTGATTAAGGTTACTTCTCTGACCTCACTGAATTGCTGGTGTTGAGAAAAAGAGAAAATTTCAAAAGCAAATCAGAAATGAATGCTAATTTAGGCTGAGACTTGTAACCGTTCACTTCTGTGAGAATCCTAAAAGTCCTAGGCAATGAACCTGGATGGTTCTCTCACTGTCTTCCTCTAAACCAGCTGGGTGTTTTTTTCTTGGTTTTACTTTGGTTTTACTTTGGTTTTTACTTTTACATTGCATACAGATATGAAAAGAACTTATTCTACACATCCAAATATTTTCCTTTGTGTATGACTGGCATGACAGAGCAGGTGTAAAGAAAGGAAAAGTTCATTTTCCTGACACTTTGTTCACCTTCCTAGATGTTATGTCTAATGGACATGCACCTTCCTTGGTTTGTTCTGTATGTTGCAGTGGTGAGCAAATCTCAAGATGATGTTCTCATACAATTTTACTGTCTTTAAAAATCTTCTGGGTTTTGGAAACCTACTGCTCCTCTTTAGGATGTTATTCTCAGACAACCTGATCTTCTACTTCCATATGATTTAATTCAGTGAAGAAAGCAGTTTTTTTAATCTCAGGCAAAGTGCACATCTCAAGCTTTCCACAGAATGTTTAGAAAAGGCCAATACTGCCAAGACACAGAAGATGACAAATACAGTTTTTAAAACTGAACAGTGAACATGATATTACCAGTCTTCTATTATTTTCATCTTCAGGTATTTCCATCATATCTGATATTGATTTCCCGTTTTAAAAACAAAACAGAATAAGATAAAATAAAATAAAAATAAATCTGTCAGCTTTTATTAATTAGGAGTTGATTTATCAAATTTGCTGCAACTCATTTTGCAGATTTTCCTCTGTTGAAACAGATCTTGCATTTAATTAATGGATGATAGTGCTGATAACAAGGACATTTTAATTACTCAGTGCTGATGATAGATGGTCTGCCTGTTTAATTGAATTGTTACTTAACAGGTTAGTGTCTTTGAGAATGCTGTGATTTGGATTCAAAAACAGAAGGCACGTAGTTGGGTGATGTGAAAATCAAGTTTATTTGTTGGAACTGTTGCTAACTTGTAGCAGAGAAACTAGTGACCTTATTTCCCTATTTCAATTGAAAAATTGATCATTTGAAGCTTACCTTTTTCTCCCCTTGCTTATCTGAAATTTCATGTGTAAAAATATGGAGAACAGTGTATGCATGGACACTGTCAGTGTTAACTAATATAAATACTCCATTCCCCAGCCACAGAATTGCTTCTGTTAATTTCCAAATTCATTTGTGAAATGTTTCAAAAATTAGAAATATTACACGTGTTGAATTCTTTTATTCTAGTTCTTTAAAACTATTTCTGTTAACTGTAAGTTGTGTTCTTTCATAGGATGTTTCATAGCACATTCTGATTTTAGCTGTTTCATTACTATTTTGCATAATTTGAAGAGACAGTCTACATAGAAAAAGGAAAATTTGGTAAATTAAAAAAAAGGGGCATTTAAAAGAAATTTATTGCAGATGCAATTAAGGATCTATATAAAACAACATAGGAAATACAGAGAAAATACAATCAAAAAACTCAAAGGAACATGGCTTAGCTAATGATCAAGGCAAACTACAAAAAAATGCAGGGAAGGAATCCTTTACTGCATATCTACATTAAGCTAACAAACAAGCAAATAACTTGTTCTAAATTTTGAAAAGTTTAAAGCAAACACATAAAAGTCAGGCCCAAATGTGTTTGGGGAACAAATAAAAAGAAGCATAAAATCTAATGAAAATGTCTTCATTAAAATATGTCAAAGCAAGAAACCTTCCAGAGAGCTTGTGTGGACCCAGCAGACAATCCAGATATAAAATACATGTACTACTGGGGAAGAAAAGTCCAAGTGAACTGCTTATATGTTTGTAGTTCAAGAGCTTCCAAGGGATTCACCAGCCTTTATGAAGGACTCATTAGCTGATGATTCTTTCTAAATAAAGAATCGACAGGTGCAGCTACAGAACAGACAGAACTAGAACTGTAGTAAATAAATGGGTGCCAAGACTAGAGAGTGTTTTACCCATGCTTTAAAATAGACTATTAAACTGACTATAAAATAGATAATATACTACTATGTAAAATGAAACAACTGTTTTTCTAAGAATCTGTAAGCCTAAGTTTTACTTACTAAGTGTAGCTGAAAAGGCTGATATTTCTGTCAGGAAATTAATAGTCTAAATAATTAACAAACTTGGGGTGCTCGTAAACGAGCAACATACTGGGCAAGGGTTGTCAGGATTTTAAAGCCAAATCATAAGTCTTCTTCAGTTCCTTCCTAGAACTGTAGCAAATGTATGAAGAAGGGAAACCCATTAAAAATATCACCTTTTGAAGTATGAGTTAACTTTTGATATGGTCCTCATTACTAAAGAGAAAAAGAAGATATATTGAACGACGATCTCAGTGCTCCCACAGTGAAGGTCACCCATGAACTTCCATGGATCTATATTGTTCACAATATGAAAAATGCTGTGAAAAGCAGCGACAAAATTTGCCTATGATTTTGAATTATCTGGGAGAGCAGAGACAGAATCTGAAGAACTGTGGTATCTCCTTACACTACTCAGTTGTTAAGTAATAAAACGTCAATGTGAAAATTGAATGTAGTTAAATGCAAAGTAGCCCTCTCTCCACTCATCAATTTTAAGTTTACACACACAATAATGGGCTCTAAGCCTAAGTCTCACCATTTAGAAATGAGATATTTTGGTTATGATAAGTAGTTCTAGAAAAATACCAATTGTGAGCAGCCAGAACAAACTGAGTCCTAGAAACTATTGGGAAATAAATAGAAAATAAAATCATTATCATGCAGCTGTATAAATAGATTGAGTCCATGAAATACATATACAGTAAATTTCCCTTCCTGGGTCTCAAGATAGATACAGTAAAGCTACAAAGGATATAAAGAAAATGCCAAGGCTAAGCAAAAGTATTTAGCATGTTCTGTAGGGAGTATGATTGAATAGATTAGGTTGAAAAATTCATGAATGAAGGAGAAGACCATGGAAAGCTATTAAACAGTACTAACTCTGGAGAACTGAACAGGGATAATGAACCATCATTTCTTTCACCACATGAAGCATCTTCGCACTTGCCTCTTCCTTAAAATATTTTTGTACTGATTTTCTACCATAAAAACTGTGTAAACACATTTACTACATAAGCCTTCATACCACCAAGTTAGAAGCCTGTATGGTTTTCAGAGACATATTAGAGAAACCTGTTGATGACAGCTTTTTTTACTAACGGTTACAAAACCATTATTCCATTATGACTGCTAATATAGTTTTAAAATTTCACCTTTTTTCCCTGATAATGAGGGAAAAAAAGGAGAAGAAATAACTTATTTGTCCTCTTTCTTGAAGATCAAGGAATGGAACAGCCTTGAATATGGTGGAGAAGCAACATAATTTTATTATTGTTTTCCACATTTGTCCAATTTTAATTAACTCACAGAGGCTCTCTGATTATTCTTTGATATACTCAAAGATGCCATAAAAGGCATCTCACTCCACAAAAGGACGAAGTACTTTCATTTTTATAAACTCTCCTGACAAAAAAAACCCAGAAAAATATTTATGGACATGCAGTCCTAAAATGCATCTTTGCTGACTCAAAAAAGATCATATTTTAGTACCAAGAGTTGTACTCCACCAGAACTGTGATTTATAATACTCTTGTTACTGCTAAGTATAAAAGAACTTAAAATACTCTGTAGGCAAGTTTAAGTAAAAGCAGTGTTCATGATTTGAAGAGTATTTGATCACTTGTTCATGTAATATCAGTTTTAATTTATTCCAATGTTGGGGTTTTTAAGCCAAGTAATAGTAAGTAACACTAAGCAATAGTACCTACACTTGCAATAATGGACACTAATCTCCTAATAGATATTGCTCCCAAGACTCAAATGAAAATCTGTATTAGAATGTTTACAGTTAAGAAAATAATAACTTATAAAAAACAGATTTCAGATTCATTAAAAAACCTTCCAAATTTAAAATTTGTGAGTGGTCTTCATATTGACGATTCTTGCAATTAGGGTTTGCTAAACATTTTAGTATATGAAGAACATGTAAATAAAGGCAGGAACCAAGCAGAAATCTTCTGATTGGGGTCTGAAGACAATAAAGGCAATATTGCTTTAAGGGACAGCAGGACTTTGCTCCTCTTTTCCCCATCTACATTAGCTGACAGTCCATTTCAGCAACCACTGATACCTTAGATCCAGTCTATTAAACAGTAAGTCTGCACATACTGCTAGTTTTATCTGTCTATCGGGGATAAATCTACACTAATCCTTACTGTAGAATTGGAAATAGAATTTGGAGAGGGCCAGGAGAATTCAGCCTATTGATTCACAGGCCAGGGTTCACTGAAGTTGCTCTGCCACTAACCAGGGCTGATTACTTTTCAGATGCACAAGGTTGAGCAGACATTATTGTTCTTCTTCAGAAAACTAGTATGAAGATTTTTGGGGCTTCTTGATATCATACAGTAAAAAAAACAGACTTTCTTAAAGCAGCTTCTTTGATTTCATTATGCTGCGGTCTACAAGAAACAGTGGTTCTAAATAAAGGATTTAGTAGTTATTTATTTCTCATCCATTTTCTCATTAGTTAAGACTTTGGTGCAATTGTAAGGAAAGAGAGTAGATACATTTATTATTTGGTATTATGTCTTACAGCAAAACGTAAGATGAGAACTGTTAAAATATGCAGTTCGTTGTTTTGCTGACCACAAAACTTTTAGCAAAGATTTTCTTGAATCCAAATCTTGGATCCAAACACTGCTAGGAAATTAGAAGTAAAGTTTGCAGTCCCTGCTTGTGCTCATCTCTACAAGGACAAGAAAAAAAATTGCAAGTAAAACTATTTGTTCTAAACTCATAGATCCTTTGGTATTTGTTTGTTGTGCTAATGTTAACAGTAAAATGCATGTGTGCATTTGCAGAGACATCTCATAAAAATCTGAAACACATTGGCTTATATACTACCTTAATATTATATATTAAAATAGAATCTTGAAAGTTACTACAAATAGAAAGATTTGACACTGTTGTTGGAGGGAAAAAACACTGTTTATACCTAGCTAAACATGCAAGCAGAAATCCCAAATATATCGCATGGAAAATCAATCTCAAATCTGAAAATAATATTTTATGGGAGCAATTATTCCTCTCTAAATTAGTGATATTTTCATTGCTGAATGTAATCTCAGATGGCAAGTTTACATATGTATGGGTTTTTCATTTTCAATGTGAAAAAAAATTCTGTATCTAATTAATTTAGGGAATGCCTTGTTTGAAATGTTATGCTGTGCTGTATGTATTTAGTCTAGTGTGCACAGAGGGGGAGAAAGAAAGATATGAACCTTGTAAGTAATTAAAGCATTTTAATTTCATGTTGTCATTCAAGGTTTGTATAAAAGTGGAAATGATTGCCTGGTTGGACCTCTTTTGGGGATCATTTATGGCTTTATATAGGATTTAACATGATGGTACTACAACCTCCAACTGTTACTGTCCTATTAATACAGATACAATAATAATATAATAAAAAATAGTTGGTGAATGTTCTAGGCCCTAAATATTACTTGCAAACAAACTCTTACTTTTGTTAATATTCTCTATGGAGAAGAGGTTCAACCAGCAAATAAAACCTCAAATTGAAATTTCAAATATACAAAATAGTACTAAGCCACCCATAATCAGTTCAATTCCTGTTTCAGTGTGGGGAAAGCAACATAAATAAATCTTCCTGTATTTCTGATTTAGCATATCAAAAAACCAGAATCAGCTCCAATGGCTTTTGAGGCTGATGAAGGCTAAAACATCTGAGCTATTTAGTAGAACAGCTGAAGCTTCCAAACTTTGTAATGATGGGAAGAAAAGACATAGCTTTTACAGATCTACCTATTACAAATGTTCTCTACTTAGTAGATTTCCAGGGTAGGTGAAGGTAAGAATATTGAAAGTTTCTTTTTCAGATAGTTTTAAAAGGTTCCCAATTTCATTCTGGCTTTTAAATGCATTTTTCAGAATTCATACAGGTAAGGAAAGCTGGAAACCAGTAACAGCCAGCTGTGTTCAGGCCATTAAAACCAAACTGGGCATATCTATGAAAAGGGACATCCTGTTGGTCTAGAAATTAGAAAATTGAAGCGAAATTATAAGTAATTAGCTGACACACTTTCACAAACCCTGTGAAAATTATTTTAAAACATCTAACAGCTGTTGGCTAATAAAGAGAAATAGTATAGCTGAGGCAGAATATTTTAAGTGCCACTAACAAAAATGTTAGAATGCTCTGAAGGGTAACTGCTACGTGACAGCAGTAAGGATGGAGTTGAAGAACAGGCACCACTTAAATGTGGGTACCAGATGGGCAAAACCAAACATGTGACTGTCACATCCTGTGCCTGAGCTTCTCTAAAACCATGGGACACAGTGACTGGTTCTGCTCACCTGAGCACTCTTTCTTAGCACCTTGTCAGGTGCACCACACTATTGGACATACATATGAATGTACCTTTCTTCCTTCTTGAAAAAAGAGAGTGCTGTTCTTTATGGCATTGATGAGACAATCCTTCAGGCTGAAACTCTGTAGAGGATACCAATATTCCATATCTGGCTGGTTTTTATTCTTTTGTGTGAATTCCTAAGGAGCATTCTATGGGCAACGTTGCATGTTAGCTGAAGGCAGCATATAATGATTTCAACATAATTTTTACCACTGCTGTTTTAATTTAAAGTCTGTATTTGTTTTGTCCTTCCCTTGCATGTGCTAACAGCATGTTTATATCAGGAATGTGGGTTCCCACGATGAACAGCTAATTACACAACCTTGACATTGCTGTCCAAATTCCAAATTAAAACACTTCTTCTCACCATAGGGTTATGTATATTTACATGTAGATCTTTAACTGTTATTGCATTTTTTGCTGTTTTCTCTATCTGAGGTTTAAGCAATGAACTATGATGGTGCATTACAAGTATGAATCCTGAGCATAAATGTTCCATAGCTTCTTTCTCATTATTTGATGCAGAAATGACTTTTCCCCCCAACAAAAACCAGAAACTTCCCTGTACAGCAAAACAAATCTTGAGAGCAGATACAATCTGTAGAGAGACAATACTATTTCTGTAATGTGTTACTAACAAATTTGAGAAGAGTCTTACAAAGAAGGAAGGAACACCAATTTTTAGAAAGGTCCTTCAATAACTTCTTAGTTGAAACTGTTAGCATTTCATTTGTAATGTTTGAAATTCAGTCCAAAAGTGAGATGTTTACACATCTAAGGATCATGGAAATGGGTCCCTCTGAAATTATTCTTAAATTCCTAGTCAGTAAAATGTTAGTCATTTTCTTACTGATGGCACTTTCAAAAATTCTGCAGAGATTGATTCCATACTAGAATTCACTGCTATGTAAGAACCAACTCCAAATCCAAACACCCCTCCATTCTAAAGAAGTATGGATCTAAAGACTTGCCTGAAAATAGTAGAATTTTTAAGGTTGGAAAAGATCTTTAAGATCATGGAGTCCAACCATTAATAAAACTTCCCTATTAATCACTAAACTGTGCCCCTGAGTCCCCTGAGTGCCATTTCCACATGTTCTTTTTAGCACTTCCAGAGATGGTGACTCAATCACTACCCTGACCCTGTTCTGATGCATCAGCACCCTTTCAGTGAAGAATTTTTCTAAAAATCAAACCTAAAACCTCCTGGTGAAACTAGAGGACATTTCTCTGATCCTGCCTTGAAGAAGAGACTGACTCCCACCTTACTGGACCTCCTTTCAGGTAGTTTTAGAGAAGTTATAAGATCTGTTAGATAGTGGTTTCATTGGACTTTGAAGTCTTTGATACCATACTTCTCTTCAATCAATTAGTGTATAAAGTTTGCTTGATGTAATCACTTATTAATATTTTAGCTGAAATTAATTGATAAGAATTGTGAAAAAAGTGTTCTTTTAGTGTGTATCTGTTACTAAGGGAGAACTGAGATTGCACATCCTCCCAAAGCAAAAAAACTTGTGCATTTTGGATAAAATGTTTTGAGATTGTACTTGCATACTTTGTAGGAAAAGAGAGAAAGTTAAAGATGACTTTGGGTCTTCCCTCAATCCCTGTGTGCCTGAGCAAAGATCCAGTAAAATAGCCTGATATTGGCAATAAAGAAAGAGTAAAGTATTTTGTTTGAAAGTGGAGTTATTTATTAAATTCTTATAAATAAAATTCATTTGATGTCTCCACCTGCAGTTCCTTTTTAATACCTGGGGTTGGGGAAATCCTGTAATCACTCTATAAATGACAAAATGCTTACTGTATTCCAACAAAATGCTGGTCACAGTGCCAAGCAAAATATACTTGTGCTGTGACTGCAAGTACTTCTATTAATTAGATGTGAAATTTGGAAAAAAAAACCACTCCTGAAACCCAGGATCACAGTTTTTTTCCAGTAGATGACACTGTATTTCTCTCTGGATAAATACATCCTAATGTGTGTTCAGACTCACTTTGACATACAGAGAAAATGAGACATCTATCTTCTTGCTACAGAAAGATTTTTAAAAATTCATCTCCTCCAATATCTCTTCCAGAGACTGCAGTTAGATGCATTGAGGTACTTATGTACTGCCTTTCACTTTGATTGATTGGCCACAGGGTTATATACATTCAATGACTGGCAATAAGAAAAACAAAATTTCAGTTTCTGAGATATTTTGTAATATTTTTAGAGCCTTTACACAAAGACCTGTAAAAACGACTTTAACAAACTGAGTGGTTAGCCAAGTATTACATCTTCACCTAGAAATCCAGCTAAGTAAATGATTAGAGCAGGAAGCCCCTACTGAATGGAAGGAAGACTAAAAAAAAAAAAAACAAACCAGGTTTAAAATTGTCATTTCAATTTAAAAAGCCTGAGTTATCAATAATATTCTAGGGTAGCTCTTTGTCTAGACAAAGGTGTCCTAATCCTGTGAGCAGTACTGCAGAATAAATAATAGATAATAATAAATAATTCTGTCTTCAAACCTTACTTTTCTCATATTTCAGACAGTCCAAGTGCAGGCAGGAAAACTGAGAATTTGACTACTAATAAAAGACACAGAAACAATGAGACTATATAGTAGATCCTGTTCTCATATTTTCTTCATATCTACAGATATTCTGAATGTGGAAGCCATGTCAGAGCTTCTGTTCTAAATGCTTGCTAGTCACACCATTCACTCAGACTGTAAATCTTGGGTTGAAGGAAACTGTACCCATGCAACTCCATGCTTTCCCATCCAGTGCATATATAGCAGATTGAGTTCTCCTTTTCTTCCCAAATAAATTCCCTAAACACCCAATGAGCATTCAGTTCTGTAAAACTTATTAACTGACATTAGGCAAATAAGTTTCCACCTTTCCTTTGAGACAGGACACATAACAAAAAAACCCTACAAACATTCATAAAACACGTTGAGTACTTCCAGTGAAACAGAAAATTATGCAACACTTCTGAGTACTGAAATTTAAGTCGACACTTTGAACTATCTGCAGAATCTAAGCTACATCTTGGAAATCTGAAATTAATAAGCATGAATCCAGATAGTCTGCCATAAAAGATAAAACACAATTTTTTCTTTTCCCCTAATAACAATATTAAGTGAAAGCCTATATGAAGTGTCAACAATTAAATATCTATACATACATATGAATTCTTCAACATCTTTATAAGTGACTTGAATGGAGGACCTGAAAGTATATTAAGCATAGGAAGCTTAACAAAGTGCCAGATTCCACACCTGGGGCAGGCCAGCCCTGGATGCACAGACAGGCTGGGGAAGGAGAGGCTGGAGAGCAGCACTGTGGAAAGGGCCCTGGGGGTCCCATTTATGGGAAGTTGGATCTGACTCAGCAGGACCCTGGCAGCCAGGAGGGCCAACCCTGTCCTGGGGGCATCAGGCACAGCATCACCAGCCAGAAAAGGGAGGGGATTGTCCCCCCTGCTCTGCACTGGGGTGGCCTCATCTCCAGTGCTAGGAGCAGATTTGGGTGCCACAATGCAATAAAAATATAAAAGCATTGAAGAGTGTCCAGAAGAGAATTACAAAGATGATGAAGGGTTTAGAGAAGAAGCCATAAAAGAAGCTACTGTGGTCACCTGGCTTGTTCAACTTGGAGGATAGGAGACTGAGGGGTGACCTCATTGTGGTCTACAGCTTCCTCACAGGGGGCACTGATCTCTTCTCTCTGGTGACCAGAGCAAAAGGAACAACAAGAAGCTGTGTTAGGGGCAGTTTAGGCTGGATACTGGAAAAGGGTCTCCACTCACAGTGCAGGTGGGCACTCAAAGGGGCTCCCCAGGGAAGTGGTCACAGCACCAGGCCTGACAGAGATCAGGAAGGGTTTGGACAATATTATCAGACACTTGCTGTGATTCTTGAGGTGTGCTGTGCAGGAAGTTGGACTTGATTTTTACAGGTCCTTTCCAACTAGGGATAAAGTCTATTCTATGAACAGCTGATGTGTTACACAAGTCTAAAACTTACTCATGTAATATAAAACTGTGAATATAGTTTTTAGATAGATATAACAACTTTTTCATTTTTTCCTTAATTCCTTACATCAATTATCTATGAATGGAGCAGCAACATCATCCTTTTTATTGCTTAAAAATCTCTCTGTTGAAATATAGTCTTGATCAGACAAGGGCAGCTCCTGATTTAATGTACACATATCTTTCACGAAAACAGTTGTACTTGCTTATAAGTAGTAATGTAGAGCTGTTAAATGGCAATATATTTCCTGAATGCCAGCTCTTTTAGTTGACTGCACACTCCAGATTTGACATTTGCTGTTTTATTACTCTAGTACTGATGAACGGAAGGAAAAGGTCTCTTCACAAGAGGCTTTATAAGAAGCAGTTTATATAAATGAAGGAATAGGCAGGATTAGTTAGACCTTCCATTGACATAATTTTTATTTCTTCTCTAGGGTTATGAAGATGATCTGCAGGTCACACAGCCTCTCTACCCCAGAACGTACTAAATTTACTTGCATTAATCAGGATGGATTTTTATACAGCATAATCTTCAAAATTTTCAAGGCTGGAAATTTCATAATCATCTTATTAGTACTTAATGATATTACATTTATGCCATTCCTGTAAAAAGAATCTGCCTTCTCCTCTCATCATCCCCTGCAGCCTGTGGCAGACAGCTCCTTTTCCCCAGCTCTCCTTCATGCTAAAAATAACTCTTTAAAAGTTATTGCCACTGAATTACTAAAACATGAGTTTCCAAGGTCCTTTTTTGTTGCTCATTGCACGACCAGTTAACACAGCTAATAACAATAAGTTCATTTACTGGTAAAGAGCAATTTCTGATTATGATTGGTTAGTTTTTATGCAGGGTTCTTTAGACTATGGTAGTACTCAGAAGGCATAATTTTAAAAAATTGCAAAAGAGGGATCAATTTTTTGCAACGATAATTTTATTTGTCCATCCTACAGAACTAAACTCAGCTTTTTACAAGGAAAACTGTTTTAGTTTTTTTAAAATTATGTATTACCACTTACTACTAATAGATTTTTTATTATCCAGTAACTGACCTCTGGAGAATTTTGTCTCATTCATTATTTTACCATTCAGTAAACTTTAATTGCAATGAATACCGTTATCCTAACGTCAGAAAGAGTACAATTAAAATCACTGAGCATATATTCAAGTCCTATCCTGGCTTTCATGTTGGACACACTCCTCAGAAGAATTATAAAACCCTGATCACAGAGAATGGCCTTCAAAGAAAGTAATTGACAATAAGAATAAAACATCAGTGACATTGTCATGAAAAATAATATTTGCCATCATATGTGGACCAAAATACACGATATTAATATAATTCATTGAATCATGCAATTGCCAAAATTTTGGAAATATATATATTCAATGTCTTCTTCCTGTTTGATGTGTTCAAGACCACATATTTTTAGTTTTCTGGTTCTTAGGAAGAGTTTCTTGCTTATCTTTTGCTCATAAAGCTTGATATTTGTAAAAGTACTGTGCAGAACTATTCAGATGAGTATCACTGATCTTGACTGTGACTAAGCAGATTAAGATGACACTGGTCAAAGTACACCAGAAAACAACTAAAAATTTATTTCAACGACCTTTGATGACATAAACTGAATGAAAATGTGAAATAAGGAGGAGTATTAAAAATCAGAGAGAATTTTGGAGTTATGAAGATTAAAAAAATACAAGATCTCACAATGGACTGGATGTAGATGCTGTGCAGGACACGGGTATCAAAAGAAAAACAAATCTTTCAAAAGGATTAAGCCTAGACAGGGAGAAATCGCCTAAACAGAAAAAAAAAAATCATACATTTGTTTTTAAAAATATTTATTGATTTAATTCTACTGCAGATAGAAACTGCTTGAAAATTTTTCATCTATCAGCAGCTATTTTTTTTGCATAAGCATTAACAGAAGAGTGTGATATTTTTGTTGGGTAGGGAATACAGATAACTTTGTCAATTGAGATAGTAGAATTTAAAAAGCAATACAATGAATGCATTCTGTAAAGATAAAGAAATAAGAACTAATTTAAAAAGGTGTTATTTAGAAATATGTAGGCTTTTGGCCTCAAGTGAGATCTTAACAGTAATGTGGTCCTTGCATATTCTGTAAGATAAGTGTTAAGGATTTCGAGCCAGTGCTAATATTCATAGGATTTGTAGCCAACCATGAGTACGCTTGTGAGTGTAGAGAGCAAAAGAAGGTGCATTTTCTTTAGTGCATGCTAACACTGACCTGCTGGGCAGCAGCACTTGTGCTACAGTTGCTGATATTCACACTGGTGCCAGTAAAGGCCCTGCTCTGTCTGTGGGGTCTGTGTGGCCAAGCACGTTAAGTGTTGTGCGATTGTGTGTAATGTGCTATTCTGTAACACATTCACCTCTGCTGCTGGCTGAGTCTGCAAGTCTGAACAGCAGCTGCATCCACCAGGCTGGACAGAGAGGCCTCCCAGACCCCAGCGTGCCCCAGGCCTGGCTGCTGCACTCAAGAGGAGGGAATGGGTGCTGGCCCATTCTGGAGTCAACAAATCACATAATTAGCAGGCATAGATTGTCCAGAAAAGACGATCATCAAGTTTTAAATCTGTGAGGACAATTGCAAGAATTGATACCAGATGTGGTTAAAATGGTCAGACTGGTACCATTTAATGACAACTATCTGATGACTACTGCTACCCTTTCTATAATTTTTGTCTTTTGCTGCTTGATATGAGGCAGAACTGGCTTGTCCATCTCTTAAGTCAGTGCTTGCAATGAAGTAATGACCTTTTCTTTGAGAATACACTTGGCATTGCCTATCTTCAATGCTATTTATTGGCTTTATTGCCTCGAATTTCTTTTCAAGAAATTATTCCAAAGGCTCATTGTGATTGCATGGGCACAACCTATTTTATTTCCTTCTAAGCTGTTGTATTTTGACCTTTCTTGTACATAAGTCTGCACTTGGAGATGAAGAGAAAAATAGAAATGCACATGGAAGAAATAGGAGCTGCCTGCATTCTCTACCAATTTGTCACAGGACAGCCAAGGCACTGGAACACAATAATCAGCATGCAGATATTGACACCTTTTACATCTTCAGACAACACACCTCACACAGGTTTGACAATAGTGGTTGTGACAATTGATCAGTTACTGTATTCAGCTAGTCCAGGGAAATACATAAGGCCTACTTTAACTCAAAAACTATTCCAAACAATGAATGCTCAAGGAACCAAGAATGATAGCAATAAATGATAATACACAACACCATCTCTTCAAAAAATAACTTTCCAAGCACAAATATATACACATCCCACCCACATGGAACCCATTACAATTACATATGTCTTTCAGGCCCTACCCAAAATTCTATTGGAGAGTTTGTGCCTCCAGAATTCCTCAGAGTAGCAAGGTCTACCATTTCTCTGAGAACATGAGGGATTTTGGCACCACTCTCACCACCACCTTTCTTTATCATGTCACATTTATATCACTAGTCCCTTTCATTTACTGTTTCTGGGTCCTTCCCCATTTTGGGTTCCAGTCTACAGGAAGAGCCATTATTACTTCATTTTACTGTCAAACCATTATCATACTTTATGATGTTTGGTAGATTTAGAAAAATCCAACACAATAAAAACCACATGTAAATTATGATTGCATACTTTAAAAAAATTAACATTAAGGACAGCAGAAATCAAAGTCAGTAAGGAAAAGGCAGAACCAACATCACCTGCATTTGGCGTTTGTCCTAACATTCGACACAGTTGAGAAAGCCACGACACCCTGTGTGTTATCACACAATTCCAGACAGCTTCAGCCCATACAGAGTAACACCATGCCATACCAGAAGGCTGCAAGCATCTGCCCTTCTTGTCCTTTAGCCCAACCTTTTATCCCCCTCATCGTTCATGCACTGCAGCTGTGCATCCCCTCTACTTTCTTGTGATTGGTCAGTGTACCTGGGCTCTCCAGGTCTCGTTACCCTCAATATCAGTCACCTGTCCTGCACAGCTGGACCCATTAGGGATGGGGCTCGGCTGCAGCCCCACTCCCAATTCTCACAACATGTGTGTCTACAGCACAACAGTTTTTCTTAGTATCTACATAACATTTCTTAAAGAAATTGGTGGTCAGTGTTTGCTAAATGAACACTGAAAGAAAATAAATAATGTGTAGTTGTTCAATGTAAATTTATCCCGAGGCTACACTTCATTCTGTTGAAAACTTGTTCTGAATACAAAATGAATAGTTATTTAAATGGATTTTTGTGGTGCTCGTTACTGCAGTTGTAGTGCTTTACATTTCTGGCTCATTTATCTTCAAAAATATCATTTTAAAGAAGGGCTATATATTCAGAGTACAAATTACCTGATCTATACTGGTTTTATAAATGTTTCCTGATTAAATTGATGGTGTTTGGTTTATCCTATAAATCCCCTAATGTTTTAAGACTTGGACACTTGTAGGCAGCAGCAGGCACTTGACCTTGACACTCTCAATGTAAACAGCAAGGTGGCTCTCAGATTATCTGTGAGGGTCCTCGATTTGGAAATTAACTTCCTTATCAATTAATTGGTCTAGGACCCAGTTTCTTAGAAATCTAGACATGTTATAAAGTCTATCTGCTTTTTTGTCTTCCATTTTTCTATTAAAGATACTGAGGAAATAACTAGGTGAATTCCATAGAGTTAATTTAGGAAGTTATAGGCACTGTGAAGAGATAACAATAGTTTTCTTATGAATACCGAAAAAAAACTCCATAAACTAATTTTAATAAAATTATGCTAACAACATTTTGTTAATATTTTTTCTGAAATTAACTAAATTTTTTGGGTTGTACTTTTTTTCCTTTGTAGTATATTTCACAAATGCTTTTATATGTCAGAACACTTGCTGAAAACTGCTTTTGCAATCTATTGTTATAGGACAACCACTTTACAACCATTGCTTTTTAATAGGATCCTATAATCATATTTGATACTTCATGTTTCTCCAAAATAATAGCACTGTCAGGCACACAGTGTGGTTCTTGGGGATTGTTCTGGCAGTGTTCTCAGACACATTCTGTGACTCTTGGGAATATCCTGCACATGGCTAAGACTTGTACTCGATGATCCTTCTGGTTCCCTTCTAATTCAGACTGTTCTGTGATTCTGTAATAAGCTAGTTTGGGAAATATAGCAGCCTGACTCTTGTTTACAACCTCAAAAAGCCTGTCACTGACTTTCAGGCAGAGATGATCTTACATGTAAGAGTAGTGCTGCTGTTGGCAATTAACACCAGAACAAGCAGCTTTGAGTGCTTCATATAGCACATAGCAAAACTAAGCAATTTCAAGCAAAGGAATGCAATGAATGCTATCTTTCCTCTTCCCCTGCAATAGCCAGGTTAAGTTTTACTCTATATTGGATCTCCAGCTCATCATGACTCAATAGAGGCAACTCTGGCTAGCTATGGAAGAATTTAAGCACGTATTTCTTCATAGAGATGATCAACAGTTCTGATTTTATGACTCCAAAACAAAATATTTTTATTGCCTTACAGATTTCCTGTAGAAGGAATCTTAGAATGCTAATATTTTTAGGGGAAAGTTTTTTTAGGGGAAGTTTTTCAATAAAGTTTGACTATGAATTTTTTCTCATTGTGATGAACTACTCAGGAATCTTTTCCTAAGTTCCTGTGGAGTCTGCCTACTGAGCTGAGTGCTCAAGACCTTTTGCAGTACCATGTTCACATGCTGTGTTCAACCCCTTTAAACTGTATCTGTACCATTTATTGTCAAAACAACTCCATGCTGAATACTGGGAGTTCTTTACGCCCAGAGTACAGAATAAAACTTATTGTCTTCTTATTAGTTTTCCTATTAGCTTAAAATCTTCTTATAATAATTATTTCTATTGTTCCTACTCCCAAATTGACGAGCATGGTTTCCTTAAATATAATCCAGAAATAGTTAATGTGATGTGAAATTAGTAAGAAAATGGAAATAAATTTGTTCTGTGTGTTTCAGGCATGGATTTGTGGTTGTTCTGTCTGCCTGCCTGTGCTGACACACACACACATGCTTTTAGGGTGTAGGACTGAATCTTTTACTGAATTTGTGCTGCCTAAAAAAAAGGAAAAAATTAAGAAATAATTAAAATAACTAAAACAGGGAACACCATGTGTTTAAAATAATTTGAAAACACGTTTTTACACAAAGGTTTGCTTGGTTTGTTGCCTGAATTTGTTGAATGGTAACACTTTTTTGTACAAGTTACACACCAAAATAAATACAGCACTTCAAAATAGGTTCCTTATTTCCTTCTCTGCAGCTATTCTCAAAAACACTGCCTATTGACACCAGCTCTAGAGCACACATACATAAAACCCATATGGTTTAATCAGTCTCTGAGATGTGTCTATCTCCTCAGACACCTGCATCACCATTTAAAGTATACAGTCTATGAACTGAGAAATCTCAAAGTGCAGTCATCATTGGCATGTGAAAATTTCAGATAACACTCTGATGATTTAGTATTTCCTATTTAGTAGCTCCATCTTCAGATTGCTGAGACCTGGTTGTATCCATATTTGAAACTCTGAATCTTTTCATATTCAGAAAATGCTTTTAAGGATCTTGCAGTTCGCATAGAAAGCTGTGTAGGTCACACAGACATTGAACTTTGTCCCAGCAGGCATACAGGATCAGCTTTCAAGACCTGTCCTTAACATTCTGTGTCATTCTATGTGACTGCAAAATGATGACAAGATAAAATTTTAAGATTATTACTGTTCAAGTAATAGAAAGAAAGAAGTCCTGGAAGTGAAATGTGAATATAGCAATACTCTTTATTTTAATTTTTTTTTTGAAGGTTTCTATTAAGATTTAATCCATTTTCATTTAAAAGCTCTGCCTAAATACTATTGTGACATTGCTGGTTCTGATAGCTGTGCTAGATTAAGTTATTCTTCATTGCCCTCTCAACATACCCCCCTCTATTTCACTCCAGATTTGTTTCTCTGTACATAGTCAAGCTACCAATTCTGTCAGAAATTATGTTTTATTTTTAATATTGATTGAAGTATTTATATGTTGAATATGTTATCTTTACTTACTTCCTCGACCTCTGAGTTTGCTGTTTCATTTCATTTGAGAAATAATCCAAAGCTGCTGGTCATGGCTTCTTTTTTTTCTCTTTTTTTTTCCTCTTTTTTCTTTTCTTTATTTTTTTGGTTTTTCTTTTAACCCCTAAAGAAAGATATATAGAGAGCCTGGACTATCAATCTCAACAAAGTTGTAGTTTCAACTAAAATATTTTAAGATAATAAGTTAAAGTCAAATGCCCATCTAATAAAACATCTCCCAAATACAAAATAAAATTGACATAAAAGTTTACTGTGTGTTTCTTTACTCCACTTGAGGGAAAACCATTAACACACCAAGCACAGAATGTTATCTCAGTGACCTTCCAGAATAATGATTTTGAGTGGGGAAAACACAGCCTTTCCACCTTATATACAGGTCTCAATTTAAATAAGATCCTACTTAGAGGAAAAAATGTGATAAAACTTAGCCAACAAACACAATCATGCACAATTACCACTGAGTATATTTCCTTATGTTTTTCTGTATTTCTTCTGTAGCATCCAAAACAGTGGTCCTCTCTGCGCCTCTGACATAGGCTGGTGCAGACTCTTAAGAGCAGTGCCATTTCTATTTTATTACAGCTTTTCTATAAAGTTCAGAATCTTCTCTAGCTCTTTAAGTGTTTTCTTATGATTGCATTCATTTCACAAGACCAAGCTTGTTCTCTTTAAACTTGTCCTCCCTGCTGCACTATTACAAAATGAATTTTTCTTCAAGTTTGTGGTATTTATGAGACCATTTACATACTATTCCATTTCCATACTATTTTAATTTATGCTATAGATTGAAGATCTATTTGTTATCTTTTATTGCCTATGAGTTTTTCCAAAATCATGGTATCTAGTATTGTGCATCAGTTTGCCACCACATTTAAAACATTTCCAACTGAGAGTTTACTCATCTTCTGCTGAGTGCTGGTTCATGGCTCCTATGAAGAATTTCTCTGAGGTAATGGACCTATTGCAATCTGTTGGTGCTTGAAAAAGGTCTCTTAGCAATTGGCAAATGAATATTGCATGAGTCACTGCTTTGCATAAAACAACAAACAGTAAAACCCTTCTTGCTGTGTATCATTTCAATGTACAGATCATTATGTTTTGAAAGGTGATGGAGGAGGAAGAGAAAGAGTTCAAAGCAGTATTATTTTCTGAGGTGTCAGAGATGGAGAAAAATTCCTGTCTTCAGCAAAGGAATGTGGAATTGCACTATCTTCCTAAAAAAATTTAACCACTCTGAACATTTTCAGAGACTGTGTGGTTTACTCATGGCATGCAGCAAAACAAGTCCTGTCTAAAAGAAATGCGGAAGAGGAAGATATACAGTCATCTCAGTTAGAGATTGTTCATTAACCAACTATTACACAATCAAATGCTTGGATTTTATTTGTTTTATTTTTTACCATCCTCTTCAACTATTACTTGATATTCTTCTAAAGAAAATTCATGTAGGAGATAAGCATGGTAGTTCCAGAGGTAATTTGCTGTGTGTTAATAAGAAGTCTACCTTGTATGATTGGCCTGCTTCATTAGCTGAAATTTAAAGCAAAAACTAGCATTAGAACATAGTGTAATTCAGCTTCATTTATTTAATAGCCTCCATGGAAAATAGGGATGTATTTGGATAGACAGTTCAAAGAAATGGCCTGGATGGCATCACCCTTTAATGACATCTGTCTGTCAAACTCCTAGACTTCAGATTTCAGTCCATCACCCAGGGAACCACAAGAGACTTAATTGTTCTCCACATTCACAAATCACTCATGCAATTATGCCAGTTGCACTGCATGATTAACCTTCCCACTTTTGAGGGGATTTTTTTTTGTAAAGCTATTCTGTACCTGTGCAAGATCTGTAAGAGGTGCACAGGCATGTTGTTAGGGGAAGGAGAAGGCAAATATATTGTAACTTGAGGAAAAATTATCTGAGGCTCAGATGACTGATATAAAGGACAGTGACATAGAGCACACCGTCACCAGCTGGCCCAGATAAATATTTTGCACACATAGTGGTACTACATTAATATTGATGATGTATTGATATTTCCCACATTTGGTGTATAAATTAATGAACTACTGGAGCAAACAGCCAGAAGGAGTGGGATGATTTGTCACTCTGTAGCTTCCTCAATTTGCTATCTTCCCAAGGCTATACATTATCAAGAATAACAAATGGAATTCATATGGCTCCCCTATTAACATGCATTAGCTGTATCAGTGTGCCTCATGGTTTGCTAGGGTCAGCTCAGGAGAACCTCCATATCTTTAGGCAATCTTTCTATTCCTTAAAGAGAACTAACAAATAATTAAGACATCTCCAAAGAGAAAGCTTTTCAGTTTGTTTTTGGTTTCTTGTTAAATTGTTCAACAGTTTCAATTCACTTGCCCATGAAATTCGTTTTACTGACCATCTTTGTCAGGTGGATACTCCCTATGACACTTATGTATAATTTGTATCTTCTAATTATGCTGCTTAAAAATACACTAGATTGTCTATTACTTTTGGTCAGAATGGATTTCCTGACTACTAGCATTTATACTCTGTTCTTTTGGTTTGTAACAGCCATAGGGCTCCCTGTTTCTGTGCTAGAGTTTTTGTTTGTTGATTTTTGTTCATCTGTTTATAGATTCCATGCTATGTAGTCACATTTACTCTAGTGGTGCTGCCCAGAAGCATTGCAAGACAGGCCTTAGCTCAGTTTGTAAGCTAGGGAAAACATGGAGGAAGAGAAGGCTCCATCTCACCACACACATATAAATCTCAGTGTCGCCTCAGAATATATGACAGTTTTACTTGCTGCATTGCTAACCTCCTAGAAGAAAATTCTTGAGTGAAACACTCATATTTTTAACCCAAGATTATCAAGTGGTTGAAATATCTCTTTTTTTTTTTTTTTTTTGCTTTTTTATGTGGTTTTCAGGGATTTGTTTGGTTTTTTGATTGTGTGGGAGTCCTATATAAGGAGATGGGGTTTTGTTACTTGGTTTTGGGGGTTTTTAGTGACCAACCTAGCTTCTAATATCTAAGTACAAAAATCAAATTATATTTCACCTCTTTCAGGCAAGAGTTGGAAGAGTGAATGCTTTTACTAATGGTTGAGCTACCTGTGGAGAATGAGCCACATATATGTAATCAAGCTAAGCAATTCTACTATTGGCTTGATTTAATTGTTTTTACAGACAACTTACAGCTAATGAAGATTTTTAATCATAAATGTTACCATGTAATTTGATGTCTGTGTGGAGTGTGTCAGATTTCTCTGTATTCTAGAGGCTTCTCTTATTCTGCTAAACATTTTCAGAGCTCATTAGCACATTGCTGTAGATATGATTACACTTTCAGTTGGCACAGCATTTTCTTGTTGATTGCAGGGTGGTAAACAGCTCCCTTTGGTGCCTTTTCCTCTCATCTGGAGCACAGAACCTAACTGCTGTGACCACTTATGTGACAAATTTGGCAGATCCAAGATCCCAGATGGAAAGCTCTCAAATTTGTGTTTCCAGTGTAGCATCTGGGTATATGATTGGCTTCCTGGCTGACTCCTTACAAGATCTCCTGGGCTGCCTTTACATATTTTCCAGTTATAGCAGCTGCAGTTATACTAGGCTGTTTGACAGGACCTCCTCATTTGCATCATCTATTGAAGTCATAACTTCCTTTAATTATACCCCTCCCCAATTCCATTACCTAAAATTATCATATTGACCGGAGAGTTAGGTTATTTGAATCTGCAACTATTCTGTTCCACTGTTGAGAATGTGCCTGCCAGTTAGAGGTCATATTTCATTCTCTGTTCTAGTATAGTTCACAGGATTAATAATTTTAAATCCACAATAACTTCACTGAGACTAAAATAGTTTTTCCAGACTTGCGCTGATACTGCTCTTTAGTGTCTGGCTCTTCTATTGATCAGGGTTTGTTTTATAATCACCTTTTTAGAGATTTAGTTTTATTCTTTTCAGTAGTTGGTCTTCCTGCTTTAATTGCATCTTATAAATACTGACAGTTGTCTCTATCTAGTATTGTATTAAGGGCTACTACATCACTGAAAGTTTGGCTTTGCAGGTAAGACATAAACC
This sequence comes from Passerina amoena, assembly GCA_013401095.1. Classification (NCBI taxonomy): domain Eukaryota; kingdom Metazoa; phylum Chordata; class Aves; order Passeriformes; family Cardinalidae; genus Passerina; species Passerina amoena. Next base: position 704,806 of record WBNP01001217.1, read on the forward strand.
TGAAAACATCTCTCTTACTTGCTAAAGATCTCACAGCATTGTTTTGCAAGAATAATTTGTTACCATCAGTTCCTTGTATAAACTGCAGTTAGCTTAATTACATTCTGTCTCCCTAAATTCCTTCTGTAGTATCATTTTGGTAAGACATTTTTCACTTTCAGTCTTAAAACTGTTGTGCAACACTGCTTTATGCTGTTAAACATCTGCTGTATTCCACCCCAGTGGTGTTTCATTCACTGGTAGATGAAGAGCTTGCTCTGTGCCTGATATATAATACACTTTGGTATCCTTTGGGATAAATAGAAATGTAACGTGTTATAACACATCTGTAGTCACAGAGGGCTTCATGGTTGTCACTACGTTGCAAGTCATAGCATTTTGGAACATCATAGGCAGCAGTGATGGAGCAGTAGAGTCAGCTTTTAAATGCCTCTGACTTTAGGAAAAAAGACTTTGTAGAAATAGGAATCATGGTATGCAGTTGAACAGCTGTTATCCCAATGTTTAGAAGAGTTTGCAAGATTTTCTTTCCCAATGCTTAGAAGAGTTTTCAAGATTTTCTGACAATACTGATTCTTACCATTCCCCTGACACAAAATTACTCTGGATGTTCCTTGAGAGAAGGAATTGCCTTGCGGACCAGGAAATAAAACAGTTCTGCCAAATCCTCCTCCTTCTGAATACCTGAAATTTCGTGAGCAAACTGGATGAGGAATGTTGTACCCCTAAGTATTACACTTGGAAACTTCACATTTTTCATTACTGCCACAACAGCAGTGGCTCAGAAACTGGTTAAGCAGTGTTATACTACCCTGGTAATAAAAGGGAAAGATATTATAAGATGGTTGTTAGCTTTTGATGTTGCCTTTGATTTTCAGAAGTACTCTGAATTGGTGAACACCATTCCTAAACCATGACACTGTGTTTCAGGGACAATGTGACACTTATTCCTTAGTCCATTGGAATTCAAGTCACACTAGCATGATGAAATATTCTAGGTAAAAAACTTACCTGTTAGATTGGAAAAAAATTGGATCTCTTAGATATGCAGGAATGACAACAACTGCTTGCCATGTAGGAAGATGGAACTACTAATAAATGTAAAGCCTTTGCAATACAGTGAGACAAATCCATAAAGTCTGGTATTTATTAGGGACTATAGTTCTATAAAGTTCTTCTGCTGCCCAATGAAATTTTGAGCAGTCTTGCTAGTGATGTATATCAATTATAAATTAGAAACTTAACTCCAGCTGCTTGAATAAATATTCTATCTTTCTTAAAACAGATCATAAATTCATTTCAATATTCTTGCACATTCTATAGCCTACAGTGTAGGACTCGTAAATCTACAAATATATGCAGCCTAGTTATGGCTTTTGTGTCAGATGGGATCCAAAGAGAAACAGCTTAAGTAGTACTGGAAAGCCAGAAATACACACACACCACTATTTATGTTAGGATTCAAATATGCCTATTAAACTGTTGATTAAAGTAGCTCAGGAGAAGCCATACAGAGTGTTTGAGATAATAAATGCCAAATAAACTATTGGTAGATGCAAGGATATGTGTAATAGGAAAGGAGGCAAAAGCACTGCTAAGTTACTTTGTTCCCAAGCTTAATGCACAGCAGAACTAAATGCATTTTATTTGTTACCATGGCCAAGTCTTCTTTGTCTTGTACAAAAAAATGCTGCATTTAAATACGTGCTATGGTGCAATATGCTACAAATGTATAGTGCATCAAGGAGAATCTAGGCTTAGTAGGCTGTTCAAAAGATAATAACCTTGATTTAAGGAATCCTTTTTATCTCTTAAGCATTACAGGAAGGGAAAGCAGGGAGAGAAACTCCAGGAGCTTGGCAAAGACATTTTTCATTCCATTTTATAAGTCTTCCTTTTCCCTCTTCTTTAAACATACTGACAGACAGACACTATGATACATTGATCCATATGTTATTTTTCGTCAGCCAATATAAAAGGATGGGAATTTACTGATGATTAAATCTTCAAAAGTAGTACTGGTTTAGAAGTTCAAGTGGATTTGGTGCAGCTTATTTGAACCATTTGGACCTCATTGGTCTCTCTAATTAAAACTTAGAGTGAACTTTTTTGTTTTCTTCTGAGAACTCCAGTCCTTTCCTACTGAAGAGATGACAGAATCAACAGTGGCTCTCATTTTCTCCTTAATTTTAAATGATTCTTACTGAACCAGGTTACAACTACTGCTATAGGAATAATAATATGTACAATGAGTAAATTTTATAACCTAAAGAAAAGGACAAGGAAAAAAGCTTTTATGTTTTAAAAGTTATTCCTAAACACATATATGTTGACTATAGGCTTTATTTAGCAGGCTTTTTTAACTAATTAAATGTCCAAGAAGACATTCATTTCTTTATTCTTTTTCCTGGCTTCCACCTAAGCACATCTAGCTACACACAGAGATGAGCATTGTATATACAATTCTTATTTTACATGAAAAAGAGAATGAAATTTCATGGATCTGCTTTCTCTTTATCTCTCTGCCATTAGGCAGAAGGCACCTTGGGGCCACTTGCTAGTAATGATGGGAAGAAACCAAGAACTCCTTGGAGAAAGGATAATGGAGTTGCAAACAGACATAACTTAAGAGATTGCATGTCTTTATGTAAAAAAAACTCCTCTATGTACATTCTTAACATCTTATGTGCCTATAATTCATTATATAATGTACCTTGTCAAACAACTTTGTTGGATGTAATTCTTTCCAAAAGTGTCCTCCATGGAATTTCTCCATAAAAGCAGCACCATACTTATGGCTGGTTTGTGCTCTTCTTAGGAGTATGTTAAATTAAAATTTGGTTTTAAGGCTTAATTCAGATTTAAGTAAAGCGACCCTTGTGATAACAATCTAAAGTGACAAATTTCACTTTAATAATCCCATTTCCATCCTAAAAGATTCTTGGAATCCATGACATATAAAGTACTTGCACTTCAGTGAAATGGTTTTTTTCTAAATGAAACATTATATTTTTTAATGATGAATTAAACTAAATTAGTATAAACTGCAGAATTTCCTTGCACAACATATTTGTTCAGAAGTTCATAAACATGGCAAGTTAGTCAGAGAATGCCAATCCTTTCGGTATTAAAACTAATCAGTCTTAGTATGATGGTTGCAAAATTAAATCACAATTGACAATAAAATGTGCATAATTCATTATTAGAGTTACAGGATGTCCTTGTACAGATCAGCATTCATAAAAATTATTTGTTTGTGGATAATGGAATATTGGTTCAACAAATGTCTTGTGATACAAAGCTGAGACTTCAGGCTACAATACTATCTCAAAGAAATTTTGAAAGTAATGCTGTAGCTCATAATTTATTTTTAATAAACGATTCTAAGAAAGATAACTAATTAATGCACTTAGATAACTAATTAATGCACTCACAATTAGTTGATAAGAGATTCCTATTTTTTAACTACAAATGCAGAAGAATAAATTAAGCAGAAGATGCAAATAAATTTTTATAAATGTTTTCTCCTGACAATTTTTGCAATTTTCAGCTCTTGAAGAAGCAAATTTAAATCAGCATATCTGCTGTAAGAAAAAAAAATCAGATGCCTATTAGCATTAAAAGGCTAGGAAAATTACATTCTAACATATTTCAAAACCTCAGAAACTAGGAAGTCAAGAAATAATTCTTATTTTCTTTTAAAAAATCTTGAGAACATAATGAAATTTTTCAGTATTGTGAGACATTTTCAACATCTAACCATGCTTCCTAAAAAAACCCTGTAATATTTACCTCCAATATCAGTTTCCCATGACACTTTTCATCTCTCTTCATCATTTCATCATGTCTTGCTCCAAAAGTTCACCCATTTTTCTAGAGTCATCCTACTCTTGTCAGTGGACTATCTCTGCAACATGGGTTTTGTCTATGTGTATTCATTTCCACTTCCCCCAGTTTTCCTCTACCTGACATTGATTTACTGGGGGAAAATTCAATCATATGTTCTTTGCAACTGCTGTGATAAAATGATTCAATATTACTGTTCCGCAGAGTGGTTCTACTAATAATTTTTATTTTCTGGGATTCTGCTGAAACCTCTTTAATATATATACTAAAGGACAAAGTTTTCTGGTGTAAATATGGATGAAATCTCTCTCCATCCATCTTTTTACTTAAAAATAACAATTGAGCATCTGTGGAGTAGCAGAAAATCCTCTGCTGGTTTTTTTTTTCCTGAACCACAATGCAAAAGGGAATTTTGAAGCAGAGGTGATATAAGGTTTATTGCTGATATATTTGCATGCATGTGTGTCTGTATGTGTGTGTGTGTGTGTGTGCATTGCTATTATATTTCTAGTGACTCTAGCTCTGGGTCCAACCTAGCAGCTACAGAACATTTTACTACTAGGGACTAGGTGAGGAAAAGAACTTTCTTTTCTCTTTCAGTTCTAAAGGGATTCACAAGCTGAACTTCTAATTGTGGAGGCTGAATGTTGGTGGAGGTTTTGGGTTTTCAGGGAAGGTACTTTTAAGGGTCAGTCTCTGTGTTTCTCTAAAAATTGTTAAGAAACCCACTGTTCATCTACAGCAGTGTGTCTTCCTGAGTAAGCTGGATTTTTTTCACCTGAAAACGTAATGCAAATTTGAACATGTATATAGATGCAAAGGAGCGACATTATCTCACTGGAGAAACAGAGTATCACATAGAGGCAACCTCCCTGAATGGTTCACCAGCAAGCACACTTCTGTCTTTTGACTTAAGTCAAAGCTTCACTATAAATGAAAAAAAAAAAAAAAATCTACTTATAAAGAGACTCCTGAGGGCAAGGAAATGTAAAATCTAAAGAAATCTCAAAAATCTCTATGAGGACTAAACTGGTAGTAATTACATATTTTGGCATTTACCTCCACCTTCCCACAGCAGCCAACCTTTGAGCTTGCATCCAGCCATAAGCAGGCAGGCACTCAGCAATCCCAGCACCGAGTAATCATACAGTGAGAAATCAACTTGGGAGTGCAATGGGATGCTTTGCTTGGAATTGGATGACAAATTATGATGATCAACCAGAAGATAAACAATAACAAGTAGGCTTAATGACAACATTACAAGATTCATTGGCAACAATACTTCCATTGCTCACTGGCACAGTCCCCTGGATATGCTGCATTTCTTGTGCCAAATTGGAATCCCCTCCATAATTACTTTTCTCTCTC